>JAIPRL010007245.1:0-24218 GCA_025469235.1 Pemphigus obesinymphae
TAACGTTAAATTTATAAATGTTTGTACCGATTTAAAAAAAAAAAAAAAAAAAAAAAAAAAACAATAATGAGAAAAACTACGTCTATATAAAGACGTTTGTCTAGAAAATCGTATGTGATTCAAAGCACAACAGAACATATATACTTACAAAAGAATAACGAAAAATAAAAGTAAAACTCAACAGGATCATTATTTAGTGGACTCGTATATTTCCCCTACCTTCAATGGTTTTCATATTAAAAAAAAATCCATCCCAAGAGCTTTTAAAAGTCATACTATAATAGACGTATGATATAAAAAAAAAAAAGTAAGAACTATAAATCTTATCGATATCCACCTATTAAATTTGAAAATATCGGTAATTTAATACAAACAGTTTTATTGATTATAGTACATATAGTAGTAGTTATAATACAACAACGCGTTGTGCCTATTAAATTTTGACCAAACGTCGAAAAATGTTTAATATTTCGCGTTTTGGTCATTTCAAAATGCTTAGAACGCGTTTCGGATAAATACAATTTATTTAATGATAAGGTATTTAATAAGTACAGCTACCTATTAAAATATTTAAAAAATAATGATAAATCCATATAGATAGGTACATGTATTATTGTTTATTTATTTATTATTGTTGTTGGTTTATCGACAGTGATCAAAGTAGAAAATAATTGCAGGGGGGACTAAAGCTAATGCAAAAAAAAAAAAAAAGCGTTCCTTGAACCGTTAAACCTTATTCAATTTTGTTTTGACATTTTTTGGACACACTAATTGAATCTCATAAATATGAACAGTAAAAATATCAAACTGTCATTAAAAATAATACGTAACTATTATCCACAATACATTTTTGGTTTTTACCAAAATAGTTTTGTTTTATAATATATATCTTGTAAAAAATTTATAACTAAATACCATTTTTTAAACTTTTTGTTTTTCATTTTTTAATAATATGTACAATACAACAAATTTTATATCAAATTTCAAATTTAGATCTATTGGTACTATACTCTAGCATTCGTAATATATAACATTATAAGTATAAAATTTTATGAAAAAAAAACAACATCAAATTCAGTTTTAAGTGCACACCGCACCGAATTTTTTCAAAGAAAAAATTGCATTAGTATTTTTCATTTTTATCAACTTACAAAATATTAGAAATACCAAACAAAAAAGTAATTACAGTTAACAACATCATGTATTGACTGATTTTTGATATATCTATATTATACCTACATATTATACCTATTCATTATAATTTATAAATATACATTTTTAGGCATATTTTACCGGATCTTATACCGTGTGTTTTTTTTTCCGTTTTTGGATACTTCAAAGTTAAAGTTTTTAATGTTTGCTGAAAATCTGATAGCTCTCACATTATTTATACGAGTATATTAAAAAAAAAATAATTTATATTTTCAAATATCTGTTGATTGTTATCGTACCTATAATAAAAATGAAAAATAAACATATTTTAACTAATTTAAACTAGACAAATATTTGAAAAGTATTTGTCATATGTAAGTATAACGTAAATATATATATATATTAAAGGGCGGATAATAAAAATATTAATTATAATCCCAGGCAAAGCTGGTTATTTTGGATAGTAAATATAATATTATCGATAAAAAAAACTTCACATTATAACATTATTAAAACTTCAAAGAACTATATTACACGATCCAGTAAACCAGCCTGTAATATAATTTGTATTGCGCGGGACAAATGTATTCAAATTGTATTATGGTAGAAATACCAAATTTTTACAAGATGTAAAGAAGAACTTTATTTATGTTGATATTATGCATTACAAACATTATTTTCATTTTTTTTATTTCTTCATAAAAAAAATTGACTATTAATAGTCTTATAAAAAAAATCAATTTAAAATGATACAACATAGTTTTTATTATATGAAAGTTTTTTTTTTTTTTATCAAATATAGCATCGGATAAAATTATATTTTTGTATTGTTTATAATATATTAGACGCCCTAATAAGGCTTCTTACAAACATGACACAATACAAAAGAGATACAGAAAACATAATATAAAAACATTAAAATTGATATTTTAAAGAGCAGTTTTAAATTAAATTACGAGTAAATAAATATTTTTGATTAGGTACATTATGTGTTAATATGTTTAGAAAGCAATATTAATTATTATTAAGTCATGGTTCGATCGAATGATAAATGGACATTCTGCCTTAACATTGTTAACACAATAATGCAACGGGTAATGCACTGAACCAAATATATCTGTGATTTCAATAAAAATATAGATTAATTTAATAATATATGGTTGTTAATATACGTCCAATAAAATGTTTGTTGATTTAGAAATAAAATATTTGTTAATTTAACAGTAAAATAACAAAACGTATTATTGATTTAACATAATACTTTTTTTCAATGTCTTGGGTAAAATCGTCTAATTGAATACAAATTTATTTGTATTAACAAATATTTTGTGTTTTTTTTTTCTTTCTTCTTCTTCATAGAACAAACGCCCATTTGTTAATCAAAATAGGTAGTCAATTTAAACAGAATAGTTTTTCAATCTAATAACATATTTTACTGTAATAATAAAATCTGTATTAATTTTACAAATTATTATAACTTATATATTTTGTGAAATTTACAAAATGAATTTGTTATTGTAAACACATTTTTTTATTAATTTAACAATATATACATTAGAATAGTAAAAATTGCATTAGTTCAACAAAATATATATTCGTTTGTTAAAATTTGATTATTGCATATTGTTAATTCTGCCAATGATATTTGGTTCAGTGTGCGATCGACTTGTCAATTACATTTAAAAGTTGTTTAAAAATGTAAACATCTAGTATAATTTGATTAATATTGTAATGATATATTGTGCACACACATATCGCAAACTTTTTACAAAATAAATATATATATATATATATATATATATCAATTTGTTACAATGATTTACATACACAGTTCTAATATTTGTAAAATCCCGAAGAATGTTCAAAGAAACATATGTATTTTTGTATCACAATAAATAAGTGAATAAACGATGGTGTACAAAGATACAGTTGAGCAAAGGGACCACTCGGCATTCAAAAAAAATAAAATATTAAGACGCTAAAAGAAATTTATATAATAGGGCAAACTACTGGCGCGCAACAATATTATAAAATATACCGTTCCGAATACGCATTCAATCGTCACCATAAACACAAAAGCAAAACTATATTCACGTTATAGATGTTATATTACCATGTTCCCAGGCACCGTCCATATATTAAACCCGTTAAACAAATTCCATACGCGGCAATCCCGCTCAGACACACAGAATATATATGTGAAATAAATTTTAGCGCCTTCATACGTCTAATACGCACAGCGGCTATCTATAGGGAACATACCTATCCAATATACCGATTCCGGGAAATAACGCGGGATGCACGTCCCTTGTAAAAATAACGGTATCTCGATCAAAGACACCAGCAACCGGTTGCCGCTTTCCCCCATACACCCCGTCTACATAGGTGTCTAGTTCACTGGACGACCTCTACGCGCGCGCCGTCAAATCAAAAAAACATATAGTGTCCAGCGCGTACCCTCAGCAGAGAGGGGATCATCCCTTACGAAAAGACGCAAAAAAAATTAACACCATGACCGCCACGGATTTCCGACAGAAAATCAGTGTGCGCCGAGTGTGCGCTGTACACTCACCCCAACGAGACAAGTCCAAGAAGAAAACCTTTGCTCGAGGAAGACCCGAATACACCGATACCATAGCAGTTGATCCTGACTTAGTTTTTTTTTCTCTACACTTCATCGTTTTCCTTTAAATTAAATATCTCTTAGTATTTAATCTTAATTATAGTTTTCAAGTCCACATTTTAGTACAACAGGTTGTCGTACGCCAACGTCGAAGATCAGGTAATTAAATTGTGTTGTTTGCTTAGAAAGTAATTTTCTTTGGGCATTTTCTGCCATATTATCAGTTATCACTATGTATATTATAGCATTATTTAGCGTTCATATAGTCATAATTTAGTGTACGTATCGTGACGTCAGTTTAATGTACTGTGGCCTATTAAATTAAAAATAATTCACCGATTATATGTTATTTTTGCTTCCCACTTAAATCATTGTTTTAACTAAATAAAAAAAGATAATACGCTAGACTTCGATATTCTTATGTCGCTGTCAGTTTAATAAACATTACAAAATAAAATACTTGAGATTAATTAACAGAGAATAACACGCTAGACTTTGATATTTTTATGTCGCTGTCAGTTTGATAAATATTACAAAATAAAATACCTGAAACTAATTAATAGAGAATAGTACGCTAGACTTCGATATTCCTATGTCGCTGTCAGTTTAGTAAATATTGCAATATAAATAAATATTATAATTTTCTGATCAGGAACACACTTTTCGAACCCACTTCCCTGATATAATACGCCCTGAATATACAAGGGTAAGGTCTACTAACAAATCCGAATAAATTTCCCCCTTTTTACCTCCTATTTTTATTCGTACTATTAATTTTATTCGTTTTTGAAGTACGACAATATTGATTAAAAAAAAAAATAAAAAAATGTATTTACTGAAATTGCTGATATGTACACAGCACCTTGAAAATCGAATATGTGTGACATACTCTTAATAAATTAACATTACACATCGATACGACCTACACAATATATTTTTAATATACATTATACATCATTCGTAATATTCAAGACTTCTGTCACTCTCCGCGTATATAAATACAACTGCAGTATATCGTACAAAATATATGTTATCTAATAAAAGGTATATCGAACTTTGAGTTATTACCTAGGTACTTATTTAAATCAAGATTTCCATATACTTATCTATATCATATATACCTAATAGTGCCTACGACGTATCTTGATAATAATTTATCACCTATCGTGTGACCCGGATAATCTCGTGTTATGCGTACTTGTGTATGTATGTAAAACGTTGTGCCGAAATCGACGTGTGTCATCAAAACACATCAATCCCGAGGGTCAACCTATTTTATGATATGCGTATAGGGACGATAATTTTACAAAATATCATTAGTTGCTGTAGACGATTAATGGAACCGTCCGTTAGGGATGATTAATATATCTTGTGTACGACACATTTTTCGTTAAATCAATTTCGTTTAATTTTTCCGCGTCGCGCACGCGTGTGGCCCAAGAAATATGGACGTCGAATTTTCTGTAAACTCGATTTATTAAATCCATCTATATATATTATAGGTTAATATTATATATTATGGGTTAATAAATAGTAACGCGTAGATTCTACTAATCTAGTAGGGAGTTTTCGGATCCAGGGCTGTCCCGAAGAAAGATTTGTGTGTGTATGTGTGTGAGGGGGGGGGAGGTGAAAATGTAAAAGAAAAAATTAATAAAAAATACTTTTCTTCAAAACATAAAATAAGCAAAAAAAAAAAAAATGTAATCAACTTTTTCCTCCAAAATTTTGCCAACTGAACTTAACTTTGCCGACTGCTTTCCGAGGTGGAAGGGTGAGACACCCTCCCCCCTTCGGGACGGCCCTACACGAATCATTCAAGGTAGGTACCTACTAATAATTTTGGAGCTCCCAATTGCAATTAAGCATTAATACATAAGGGTGCGCCATAATAGTCAAGGTATTTTGATACCAATACGGTTACCATATTTTGTTACAGGACCTATGTAAAACCATAGGAACAATTTGATAGGTTTAGTAACCGTATCGGTATCGTATTTTTATCGAATGGAAAATTTTTTATTAAAATTTATTTTAAATATTAAATTTTTTAAAATACCTACTAGAAAATCCCATACTACCTGGATTGTATTGGAAATACAATAGGGAGACACTCCACATATATTGAAAACGTATATAGATATGTAATCGTAGTCATAGCCATAGTCCCGTACTTCCATATCTAATCTAATCTATAATTTTATCCTCATCAGCTATGTAGATTTATCAGTGGCGGTTCGTGGGCTTTGAAAGTGGGAGGGCGATTGAAAACTGTTCATTTTTGAAAAGCATGGAATACAGTAATAATTATGTACCAATTGAAAAGGTATTTATTAAACCGAAATTAATACCATGTAGAAAAACAAAAATATAAATACGTTTTACGAAAACCGAAAATTACTAAACGATAAAACTTAGGTATTATACGTTTTATACTCAAAATTTAAGCGTCTATCATTCATTTCACTGAACAGGTCTTCCAAGTTGTTTTATTTCAATTTTCTGTGAATGCTATACTGAATTTTTAATCTACTATATTATAATAATTATAATATACACCAATAATAAAAATAATACATAATAAATAAATATAGATAAATTATAGAAAAGTGCACGCGTCACGAACACGAACACAGTAAATACACGTTCACTCATTCGGTATTGTTCCGCAGTCCACAACGCACCATGCACATGCATATCGGGCGATTATTCGTATCGCTCCGGCGGCCGCATTATTACCGAATTCTCCATCCGATGTTTTTGTGTTTTAATCGTATAGTTATGACAATAATATCGATTGAATCAATAATTGTCGATTGTCAACGTCGGCCCGGCGCCGAGCACCGTTCGATATTCGATAACCGCGCAAAAATGAATAATAGCATTGATTATATAAATATATTCAATGATAATAGGCACCTATTTTAACCGTGCTATTACCTACATATTATTATATTTTTAAACTCCGATTACTACATAGTGTTTTGATAACAACGGAAAACAATTTTTACTTTCGATAATAATATTTTGAAAATGCACTAGGTACAATGTAAATATAAATAATTGTTAATATTTAAATCAATATTATTAACTTGTTAATAAGTAATTTGTTAAAATTTTAGAGGAGGGGGGGACGATTGTCCCGTCATTTATACACACGAGCCGCCACTGAGATACCTATTACTGTAACATTGTATACGTTCAATTGTGTTCATTATTATTATTATTGATAACTATATTGTGCTAACCGGTACTAGTAATTTCCAATGTATGATAAAAATGTAAAATTACATATTGTGATCAATATCAAATGTAAAATAAACGTTAAATTAACGAAGAAAAATTGTATACGTTCGTTAAAAAATGGATACGATCATTGGTCATTTAGGAAAATTATACGCGTTAATTTCAAACATTAAACGCAGTTAATTCAGAAATCTGAAATATATATTGTTATATTTTGTGAATATTTACTTTTTCGAAAAAACTAAAACACTTATATCTATATGTAGGCTTAGTGCGCTTCAGTGGCACAACTACGGGGGTGCTAGGGGGTGCTGAAGCACCTCCAATTTTATTTTAAGCACCCTCAAGTCACATGTGATTCTAATTTCAAATATTAGCTATAATTTTACCAATATAATTTTATTTTTTAAGATTTTAATATCAGTAATTTTTTTTCAGCATGTTATAGCAGCGCTTTACTAACTTAAGTATAATAATTATTGAGAGAGACTTAGCTAATGACATTGTTCCAGACGAAATCTTGAACACATTTGCTAATACCGATAGGAAATTATGTTTGACTCTTTAAATTTAAAAAAAACACAAGAAAATATTATAATTTATAAGTAATAAAATAAGTTACATTTTTTTCCAGAAATGGTATTGTAAATATAATGATCCTATAATTTAAATATCGGCAATATGTAATATTGGTTTGGGGGTGTGGGGGCGGTGCCCCCAACGACATTATAAGCGATTCATAATGGTAGCACCCCCAAGATTTGAACTCTAGTTGCGCCACTGGTGCACTTAACATCAATGTTATTAATAGACAAACCGACTAGAAAACAAACTAAATTATTGTTTAAAATACATTTTTATAATATACTTCATCAATATATATCCACTGCTAATATTCAATCCGACTAGCAAAGTGCTTCCACCTTCTACCAGCTGGCGTTTTTTTCTTTTTTTTTTGCTATAATTTATGAATTCAATATTTTTTTAATTCTATATAATTTAATCACTACCTAATTTCAGATTTTGCGCGAAGCGAAGAATCTTTTAATTTTCCATGATGTTTATCTTTTCCTGTGTATAATTTACACATTATACAAAAGAAATTTTTTCATTCAGTTTAGTTGTTAGGTATTTTAGAGTGGTTATTTTTTGATTTGTTTCCTTAAGCGTAAAGAATATTATTGAAGGTAGGTGTATATTTAGAGGAAGTAATAATATAACAAATAAAATAGTCCTGTCCTATAGGACTGAAGGAACGAATATAATACATAATATAAATGTGAAGAAACTAAAAATAATAACAATTTTTTAGAACTCGGCTCATCACCATAAATATGTGATATACATACTATTAAATTGATAGAAGACTATTTCAGAAAATGATACAAATACGGTAAAAGTATAATGATCACTTAAATTATTATTTCTAAACTGACTCGGTAAATGATGAATATCATTAAATTTTAAATATTTTAAAGATATGACAGCATTTCGTGGTAATAAATTATACAGCAAACACATATTAAGAATATATATATAGTTTCAAGATATATATTATTAAAATGCCATCGTACTCGAGTTTGAGCTTTTGAATAAAAAATATCTATGATATTCTTCGTGTACGTACGTGTAGTATAAGCTATTGTTTTGGGTATGAAACTCCTCGAGCGTTAGCATTGTCATATTAAGTTTGAAAGCCATCAATCACTGTGTTATAAAAACCATTTCAAAGAATCTTATATCCTTTATCGAAAAACGAAACGCATATATTTATGTTTAGAAAAAAATGAATCGAACTTTAAGGAAAATTCCAGACATAAAAAAATGTTTATATTTTCTTCGAGGAAAGGCTATATATAATAACTATATAGTTATAATTGACAAAGTACCTACAGCATTTTGATATACCTATTAATTTAATTATTTAACTATTTTATCTATAATAACTAACTATAAGTTAATTAGTTTACACTTCCATATAAAAGTGTTAAAATATTATATATAACAATGCTATAATTTGCATTTTATAACAATAATATTGTTAAATTTTGAATAGTAGCATATATTTTTATAGTTAAATTTTTATAATTATATCCAGTTGTAGTTATGTTAATATACATTGGTTGGCGAATGATTCTCACGAGTTTTTATACATATTTTTAATACATTTTCATATTAATTTAATACAACTCGCATATGAAATAACAGTGCTATAAGACTCTTCATAATAATATCTTCTATTTAAATTATTAATATGAGTAATAGCAAAAAGGTATTTTCAAAATGTAAAACAATGTAAATTTTGATGGATGAATGCTTATTTAAATTAGGGTGCTATTATATTTGGGATTATATTTAATTCATTCAATTATATTTTGGTATAGCATTCATGACCCTGAATTAAAAGTAATCAAGAAAAATATCAATTTCAACCGTTTAAAATTTGAAAAAATAAATTAGTATTTACCTATCTATATTTTATATAGTAATAATTTATTTGGATGGAACGAATCTTTTAGTCATTTTTTATATAAGCCATGGTCTTGTACATAAAATGAATTAAATTACAACCGTTACATTTTTTTTTTAAATTATAAATAAATATAATGGTCAATTTTGGATTTATAAACATAGTTTGCACATCAAAATTACTTTAAAAAATCTATCTGCCCAAATCCAGTGTCAGAAAAAGGGTTAAAAAAAGTTATATTGCACACGTATAAGGTTAAGATTTTGAAAATTTCTCAATAAGTGTATTTTAGTACTTACCCCATGATTATCAAAAACATTATTCAAATTAGAGATAATTTAAATTCATTATTTCGTTTTACCTCCTATATGGAACACGTTGCGTATATTTATATATATATATAGTATAGGTATTTGAATATTATTATATTTTATAATAAAACGTTTATTTGCTTTTAATCTTGTGTTTAATCACAATATATTTTAATTTTCTAATAAAACCTTAATTTGTTTTACTACGTACTTCGTTAAACTCGCATTTAAAAACCCATTGGTATAAATGTTGGTATATAAATGTATAAATTTAAATTCCGAGCCAATATAGTTGTTTAAAGTTGAAAACGTTGAGTAGGAAATCCGAAGCACTCATCTGCTTCATTCTTCGTTAAATTCATTATTTACTTTTTAATTTTATAACTCGTAAACGGTTCGTTTTAATATTTATTTAAACATTTTAAATGTACCTACCGAATAGTTGGCAATAGTTGGCATGGAAAATAGTAAAAAAATAACAGTATCATAAGTATATAATGTGATTGAAATAAATCGCGTTTAAATCAATATTAGATAATAAACAGTAAGTAGGTATTCAATGGGCAGAAATTTACTTTTTAATATTGAAATGAATAAAAGAATGAATAAATAATAAGACGTGTTGAAAGTCATTGTCATTGAATTAATATTATTTTCTAAATAAATAGGAGAAAACAAAAAAGTTATAAAGTAAATATAGTAAAAAATAGTATATATATATATATATATACAGAAATTATTACATAAATTGTTATATAAATTATCTAAAAATGATTTTTAAATATAATTTAGCACCTATAGTAAATGACGGCAAAATATATTTAATTAGTTATAAATTATAATAACTCATTAATAATGATATATTTTACTGGAAACAAAAAATACACATTATTAAGTAGGTATAGTAGTTAAATAATGTATTATTTTTTTTGAATAGGTTTTTCATAAAATACATTATAATAGACGAGCTTTTAATGTATATGTACACTATATATATATATATTCTGGAGCCTATATATTTTAATGGACGGTCGTCATCCTAAAACCCGGACATAACCGTACTGCAGGAATGGTAGATATTAGGAAAACTAGGATTTTTATTAATGTAAAATAAAGAAAACAAATTAAATTAAAGAGAAAAAGAAATAAAGGAAAATAATTTACTACTACCGACGATTAATACTACACGACACCATATTATTACAGGGTTTAGACTTGTGCTCGTACCGTAAATCATGATAGCTAACCGCTAGGAGTGCAGTGCTGCAGTGACTGATTTATGAGATGGGGAAATAAAAATAGCACTTTGAAGTTTGAGTAGTATCTCACCAAAATACCTATATAACGAATGTGAAATCGCCAATGTAAAACCATAAACTAATGATAGTGAATATACTGAATATCTATAATGAATGATATTAAGTACTATAATGAATAGTTAATAAATTATATATAAATAACGTATTATAAAAACAGTAAAACAGTTTAGTATACTGACGATAATTATAATTTATTTTTCATACAATTATTAATTCAACCCAGAACGCGATTGAAATTATTTAAATATATTGCATTTTTACAAATATTATATAAAATAATAACTTATGAGGATCAACGTATGGTTAATACTATTTAGCAAGGACGTGCTCAAGAGGGGGTTATTGGGGTTTGAACCTTTGTTCCCAATTGCACTATGAAAATACATGACAGGTATGTATAAATCTCAGTGATTATGAAGGGGGGTAGATTTCTCGCCAAAAGACGAAGAAAGCGTTAGTAATCAGTCAAGAGTTCGGAAGTTGATAATTTTTTTTATTAAAAATGTGAATACATATAAAATACCTAAGATATGCTGTATTTGGCCCTAACGACGTGTAAAGATGTTCATCAATGTTGTATTTGCCTGAGTTTTGTTTATATTTGCGGCATTTGAATATGGCGTGTTTTAAAGACGAACAAACGCTGTAGGATTCGCATGATATCTTCCTTTACAATCAGAAATCCACGGGCTAGTAGAACCTATTTTTATGGGCAATACGAAATTGCGGAAAGTGTACTTATTATTTTCTTATTTTATTTTGGTTTTTTTTAAATTTTCATACACTATTATAATTTATATGAATAAAATTTTCGGGTATAAATTTAATTTATTCGGGCTGAGTCCATCCACATAACTGCATAGATACATCTAGGACTGCTATAGAAGTAGTTTTCAACTAAACAGGAACGCAAAAATGTCCGGTAGCCACACTTGGGTTCTTCTCGAAAAAGTTATTTTTTGTTCAAACGAGATACAGCACATATACAGTAAATATGGTCGGGAGCTATTCCGTTGTCTACTCATTCTTGAGTACGCGACACTAGGTCCGTTACCTTGACACCCGCACTTTGAAAATTCCATATATTATCAACACAACAACAACACCACTTTAAGAATTCTAAAAATCAATTTTTTTTTGTGCGGGTGATGAGGCAACGTTACTTCAGCGCCCGCAATACTTACTACATTGAAATAGAGCACACCACATATAACTGGTTTTCAAATCATAATTTATAGTATTTGTTTAAATATTGGAGAACTAAAAAATATAATTTGACAGAGATTTGATTAAAAGAATTATTAAGATATCAATAAAATGAAAGTTATCTTGTACGTTCTGTGTGATGAAGCGAGGCCTTGAGACAAAGCAGGGCCTTGTAGTTTGTTGAGGTGTCGGCTTCGATGAAGTGATCGTGAGCGTTGTTAGAGAATTTGCCGACCAAAGGAATTTCAACGAGTACGTCGTTTCGCATGTACTAGAAATCTCATTATTTTTCGATAATTTTTTTATTGTTATGCAATTAATTAACTTGACTTTTTTCATAAAGTATCGAAAACAAAAAGAATGAGGTTTCTGCGATCGAGTGGATAAAATCAGGATGCCGGAAGTTAACCTGCTTCTGTTGGAAGCCTTCACATTGCGTGACAGCATCTGTAATTTAGTTATTTTCATAAAAATTAGATATTTTAGTAATCCAGAATTCGGTACCAATTACCAATAGTCGCTACTTCAGGATAATTTTTTTTTTTAAAATGGTGGTATGTTTAAATTTTAAATTTAAAAATATTAAGTATTACCAAACGAGTGTCTTAATCTCTAAGAGTGGTATACTGTAAACGATTATTCTACTCGAAATTTGCACTTTTTTTTTTGGCAGCAAATGTCCGATTTTAGGTGATGCAGTATTATATTTCAGCGGGAAATGGAAATTTTTCTATCAAATTTTGTGTTTACCAAACTTAGTCCCTATCGGAAGGGTTGTTACATAAATCACTTCCCGGTCTCTTTAGCCCAAAAATGATAAAGCCATTCGATCGGGCCTTTAACATTATGGGGGGGGGGGGAAAGCTTTCTATATTATAGAGGTGATCACTTACTACTTAAAAATAATACAAGGAATAATAATTGTATGATAAAAAAGAGTTCAATACCTAACATTCAATGTGATGAACTATGTGAAAATAAAAATGAGATAATTGATAAAAAAACATTAGAAGATAATAATAATTTATACATACAAAATAATACAAGGAATGGTAATTTTCAAGAAAAAAAGAGTTCATTGCCTTATATACAATGTGAAGAAGTACATTAAAATGAAATGGAAGATCAGCTATTTGATGAAAGAACACTGGAAAATGATATTAATAATTTCATGAAATTTAATGAAAAAACTTTGAAAAATTCTTGCTTACCTTGTAATTATAATGATTAGTCTATAGGAGTTCATCGTTGTGTTCAATGTTATAACTTGTAAGCCAGTTTTTTTATTTGGTTGTTCTATTAAAAATGTGAAAAACGGAGAATCCTTAAACTGTCCTTCGTGTGGCGTAGCTTTGATAGTCAAACATGTATTTACAGAGTGCCTACAGTTTCGGGAACTCCGGGAAGAATACCATATACCGACGAACCTCTACGAAATGGTCGGCCCAGACTTTGAGGCCATCTAAAACCTCCATATGTTTCTCAAGACATCCAAATTTCACAAACAGATGTATGAATCATTAATGGCAGCTCGTCGGCGTAGTCCTTGAGACTGTGACTTCCCATAAAAAAAGCAGTACTTAACACAATAAAATAGTTTCAAGAAAATTTTATTATAATTTAATATTTTTGTCCATTTTGAAAACAATTATTATCATTTTCGACATTAATATTGATAATATAATATTGTAGTGTATTATATTTTTCCATTAATAATAAGAAGACGGGTGTTGTTTAATAATAATACGGGCGAAAATATCGATAACGATGACGGTTGCTAGTTTGGAGTCTGCCGTTCAAGAGACTCATTTATGTATACACATCTGGTATTCATGATATGGTAAATTGCCAAAATTATTGGTGTTGACGTATACGGCATATCGAGACTAGACTCTTTCAAAGTTTCTGCCGTTCGCGTTGCAATCATGGCGTATTGTTCTGTAACACGAAAATCAGCAGTATTTAATAGTATGCCATTAAGGTACGTTTTCCCATGGAATAAGTAAATAAGCATGTCAGTTAGATAACACGGGGCAGAAAATGTTCCTCAGACTTGGAATAAACGACAAAATTCATGGAAAAATTATTTCAGGCTTAATTTAAAATTATTGTAATATTGTTATGAATTAAAACATCTATTAATAAAACACTTGCATTATCATTTTGTATATTCAAGACGTGTTTCACCTTTGTACATACACTATTATTAAAATACCAAGACTCTTTCATCCATGATATTGTTATTGTTTATTCCATGTCTGGGGAACATGCGTAGTGATAACGAAATTGGAATTATAGCTAACATGCCTATTTACTTATTCTATACGTTTTTCTAGCTGCGTCCGGACGTTCGTGTATGACTGTTTTGCTAGACGCGTCAGACGGATTCGAATTTTAAGAAAATAAAAATTGTTACATTAAAAAACTATTTCATTAAGTTTATCATTTTTTGGATTTTACGTAGTTGATTTTAATAAATGATCATAACACTTTTGCTCATCAAAGTGTGCACATGCGGTTTAACTTTTAGTTTATATATTTATAAATGTGTTGTTTAAATCCACATTTTTTTGATTAAATAATTCCAATAACAAAACGATGGATAATTTTTTGGACACTAAGATTCTCTTAATAATGAACAGTAAAAAAATCTAACTCTCATTAAAAACAATACAACTTTTATGCATAATACATTTTTGGTTTTTACCGAAATAGTTTTTTTTTGTATTATAAATCTTCTAAACAATTTATTTATAACTAAATAATTTTTTTTATACTTTTTTTATTTAATTTTTAATATTATGTAAAAAAACATCAATCTATCTCAATTTTCAAATAAACATTTAGATCTATTGGTACTATACTCTAAAATTCATAATCTATAAGATTATAAGTATACAGTTATATGACAAAAAAAACTTGAAATTCAGCCTTAAGAAGACGCCACACAAACATTTTTTTTAAAAAAAACTTACATTAGCATTTTTCATTTTTATCAACTTACAAACATGTTAGAAAGATGAAACAAAAACATAATATAGCTAACAATATTATGCAGCGATTGACGGAGATTTTTGCTATACCTGTGCCTTTTTACATGTTTTATGAGCTGTTAAAATATCGATTTTTTTATTTTTATTTTTTAACAATTCATGAAACGTGTGAAAATGCATATATATAACAAAAAATCGGCTCCATCGGTCGCTAAAAAATTTTGTTCTTTATAATTTTCTTTTTTATCTTTATACAATATTCTCAAGATGATAAAAATGAAAAATGCGTAAACATATTTTTTTTAACAAATATTGTGATTACACAATTAAAAATTAAATTGATACAAGACTAATTTTAAAGTACCTTAAAAATATATTCAAATATTTTTAATCTGATGGATTTTAATTTCTTTCTAAATTTCAAAAAAATTCCTATACAAACCCCTTAGAAATCAAGTGTGTGGCATTCTCTCAATAAATATACGTTGACACCTAATTTTTGGTATAATATAGATAAAATATAATACATAATTTTAAAATTTACTAAATATATTAATAAAAAATATACTTAATAGTATTAATAAGTAGGTACCAATAATAATTGTATGTACAAAAG
The DNA here is from genome assembly GCA_025469235.1 of Pemphigus obesinymphae. Lineage (NCBI taxonomy): Eukaryota > Metazoa > Arthropoda > Insecta > Hemiptera > Aphididae > Pemphigus > Pemphigus obesinymphae. The sequence goes on from JAIPRL010007245.1 coordinate 15,937, forward strand.
TTCCGGGCACGTCTACGGTACGTATTAATTACATAGGTATATATATATATTTTGTTCTTACAATCCATATTTTTTTGATTAAATAATCCTAATATATTAACAAAACAATGGATAATTTTGTTCAAATTATTATATGAAATTCATATAAATAACAATAATTTAGTTTGTCAGTTATGACTAAAATTTATAGTTTTACAAAAAACGGATGCGCACGTCAGACGAGTGATGTATTTTTCCGTTTGCCCGACATAATTGAAATACGTCATATTGTGTTCTATTTATCCGGCTCTTGCCACGCATGACAATTATCGAGTACAAAGTCCAAATTTGAATCACGTAGTTAAGTTGTTATACTGTGCCACACCATTTCACATTATATTTTCACTTTATTTTGGTTACACTGTTTAATATTACGGACTTTTATATTCATCAGCTATGTATTAACATCCTCTTTATCGTTTATTTGCTCAACGTGCGTTAAATGTCTAAACACGTTTTATAATTGAAAATTGAAGATAATTGTAACTGTAATCTGAGGTGGAATAACGAACTGAATTACATAAACGTAAGTAAACTTATATAAATAATTAAATTGGAATTTAGATTTGATTACAATAGTACGAGTGTATACCTACGTGTAATTGTAACTACACGAACTGAATCGCGTGAATTTTTATTTCACGTGTCACGTGTACACGTGAAATTAAATTACATCTTAAGTTACATTTGGAGAAGGTTCGTTTAGCAAGTTAATTAACAAATTAATCAAAACTTACTTACGATCTATTAAGTCCCAAGAAAGATTGACTAATTCAGCCATATTATCAATTGAAAACAAAATAACGAATATCATCGATTTCGAAGACGTCATTGAAGATTTTGTTTCAATGAAATTAAGAAAAGTATTTTTATAAATCAAATATTTAAAAATTTTTTTTACATTTCTATCTTTTATTATTTAAATATTTATTTGTATAAAAAATATTAAACATTTTTAAAATTTTTATAGTTACTAGTTCTAATAACTAAAATCAAAAATATCATTATAATATACTTGCGTATCAAATATTTTTTTCAAATGTGGGGGTGGAGTTTTAACTTGCCCTGGGCGTAAAATCAAAACGGCATGGCTCAGGTAATGTCAATTAAAATTAAACAGACTGACACCCAACATTGTATTGAAATATAAAAAGGTAAAGTCATTAGACAATTTCAATATAGTTGGTGTAGTAAATTTTCCTAGCTAACCGGTTGTGATAAACGAAATAAAGTGTTTTGTTTTTATTGCGTAATTTTAGGGGAAGAAAAAAAATGGAGTGTTGTTGGAATATCACGATTAAACATTTTTATAAGAAAATCAGAAAAATATTCTATATCTAAAGAGCATTTGATATATTAAGAAAAATTTCATATTTTGGAAAAAGTTCGAATTGAGCATACTAATTTAGAAGTTTGACGATTAGCTGCTATAAAACATAACGAACAAGTCGGTATAAATAGACATTTAATGACACGTATATGATTCATATTGTTTGTTTTTTGGGAAAACAAGAGCTTGCCTTTCGTGGAAATCGGCCGGAACACGATGAATCCTTAAATAAAGGGAATTATTTTGAGTTACTTGATCTATCCGTTTAAAAAGAGCAGTAGTTACTCAAGCAGCAATTTTTGTCATTGTCAATATTTAAAGGCACATCTAAGATGATATAAAATGATTTAATTGAGAGCATCACTATAATTTTAAATACAAAAATTTTCCAGAAAATACTAACAGCTAATTATGTATCTATTGAAGCTAACGAAATAACTGATGTATCCTGTCGATCTCAGATTAGCATTATTTTTCGATATATTATCGAAGAAAACATTTTAGAACGATTTATTGGTTTTTTTGACGTTTCAAAAAATAAAACGAAATCTGGATTAGCAAATGTAATATTATTTGGGATTAATAAATGGGATATAGGAAATAAAATAATTGGACAAGCATACGATGGTGCATCAGTTATGTCATGAGTAAAAATTGGTGTACAGAGCCTTATTAAGAAAATTTATCCGAATGCATTATTTATTCATTGCTATGCTCATCAGTTTAACTTGGTATTGTTATACGGTGCTAAGACAATAAATCCAGTCAAACTTTTTATTTGCAATTTAACGATGTTCCATACATTTTTTAGTAGGTCTTTTAAAAGGAATGAGTTACTAATATCGAAATTATTATTACTATATATATTATCGTTACTATAACCATTCTGATACTAGGTGGAATTATCATTGAAGAGCCAAAATTCAATTAGAATTTGTAGAGTTTACAAATGAAAAAATGTTTGAAATCTACCACAACAACACTCTTCCCGAATGCAAGTTGATCAAGTTATTAAAACAATACCCTAATATGTATGAAGAAAATTGTTTGCGTAATGAATTGGCCTTTATTTATTCGGACAATAATAAACGTCTTCCTCCTCATAAACTACTAGATTTAATAATAAAAAGAGTTATCATTGATTAATGATAATAAATAATAATAATAATTCATGTAGTTTTTAAATGATTTTTATATGTCTATTATAATTTCAGATGGTTTACAAGAAGTTTATTCCCAGTTCACTAAACTTTGTCAATTAGTGTTAACAATACTGGCCACTACTGCATTCAGTGAACATTCAATGAGTACGTTAAAACGTAAAAAAAGTTTTTCTAAGAAATACGATAAAAAACGAGCGACTTATAAATTTATCATCTTTGGTGTTTGAAAATAATTCAAGCGCTGAAGATGACAACTTAATTGTTGAAATACGCAATATAAAAGTGTACAATATTGTGACTTCGGGTATATAATATAATAACATTATATACCCGGTACCCAGTACCCGGTATATTAATAGGTACCTACTTTTATAATTTTTTTTATGAAATTAAATAATCATTTTTAAGTGTATTTATTTCATCTAAAAATTAAATAATACCTATAACGATTTGGAGAAACATGTGTAGTATTTTTGCGTGATAAATAGTCAAATAAATTGTAATAATAATATTCTAATCTAAAATAGTACTTTTTATCAAAATGAAAAAATTGATAAATGTAAGTTGTTTATTGCATTACACTATAAGCCAAACAATGTAACCTATAAACTTTACTTTACAAGTCAGGACTACTTGTATAATCTATGTTTTATTCATTGACGAAAACTGTCAGATTCTTCTGTTGCTCCTGTATAATAAAACTTTGTTTCATCCTTTTTGTGGTTTTATCGGGTAAACGATGTGGTCAGGTAAAAAATAATACTTTTGTATATTTATGTATTATAATATTCTATTATATGTGATGTAGGTACAATTGAATTTGAGTTTTATTATTATATCTAATTTAAAAATAAATTTTCTAATTCTAAGGAATATTAATTACTAATGAATTGATGTTTTATCATGTATGATGTGATTTTAAAGTTACCAATTATAAACCATATTATTGTTATAGAAGAAATGCACTTATTTAGTTACAAAGTTCTGAATTTCAAGTTTTTTTATAAATGTTAGTTTTAAACTTAATATTTTTAAGCTAAACAACTTGTCTTGCTTGTAAATGTAATTTAAAATAAAAACGTCTCGTAATTTTACTCGTATCACATATGGGTTTAAAACTTTCGGAGTTTACTAAGGATACAAGTTACTCAAACGCTTTCTTACGATAGGTTTGCTAGAAATAAAATATATAGTCAGTGAATTTATACATCTTGTATACATTATATTTATGAGTTTGAACTTTAAATAGTGTTGTGCTCAGATACTGAGTAGCTGAAATAATAATGCTATATGGTTCTAGTTTATTGTGTCAAAAATGTAAATTTCTTTAGTTTGAGACTACTGAGATAAGTCTTATTCATGATTAGAGCTCGAATGTTTTAGCTCTGAAAATTGTAAAAAAAAAAATCTAAATAAAGCTAATAAAGATTTTATATTCTTAAAAAAACCACTAATATTCTCAAAAGAGGTGATAGAAATTGAAGTTTTTCTATATTATATCACCAGTTATAATATAAAATTTATTATTTATATTTAGGATTAATATAGTGGAATACTTTTATTTACTTTAAATATACATAAAAATATAATAAAATAAAGTTGTAGGCGAGCCTATCCGTTATGGCATACAAATAAATCTTCAAAAATATTTCACAATTAAAATATAAAAACGTGAAAAATATTATAAACTGTAATTAAAAATAGCTAACATGTAATAATTTTAAACAATTGGTTAAAGCTTATATTTATATATATATATACCTATTTACATTCTATGTAGTGTAAATAAATTTGGATCTTTGTACCATACAAATCATGGATTTTTGAAATAAATTATTATCTAGTATAGTGGATTATATGGTTGTCCTAGTATAATTTACATATTAGTTATTAGCTATTAATGGCTAAATATTAACTATTACATCGATATATATGACCATATAATTCTGTACTGTTATTTGTTTGAATTACCTAAAGATCTATTTCAATATTCTTTCTTTATTTTGAAATTTGAACTTTTGAGTTTTGATCATGTCAAACATTTATATAAAAATGTACACTAAGTTCTATAGTTTGTACACAAAACTACTTTATAAGTTGTCCGAAGTTAGAAACGATACAAGTTTTAAGTGTGAATGCCACACTATGTAAAAGTGAATTTCTGAATTGTATTATTTTGCCAAGTACTTTCCGTAATAATAAATTTTTGTTTTATTACAAAAAAAAAATTCGTCTCAAAATATTTTATCAAACTGAGTTAAAACTATATGTAGTGATGACAGAAATTGATTCGAGTTTGTAAACATTTTGATGTTGTATAATACTCCTATATTATTTTTATATTTAGGTACCTAAATACTGTAATTATTCTGTTATAACACATATAGGTGAAAACTATATGAAAACTACTACACTATTTCAAAACTAAATATCCAATTTGTATATAAATTTAATATTCAATTTATTAAGTTTTTGAATACACCATATTAATTACATTTAATTGTCATTCGTTTTATTTTATTAAATATTATGGATTATTATAGTCTAATTATAATGAAAATAATACAGTATATATATTATATACATTATATTATGTACCTATATATGTGCATATAAAAAAAAATATAATTTAAATATAATAATAAAATAATAAATAAAATAATATTAATAAGATAAAAACAATTATAATGAGTATTCATTTTAATGTAACAATAATTAAAAATTACAGAAATAATTATATGAGTAATAGATATCTATATAAATTAGCGGTTCCCAACCTTTATAGTTGCACGGACTACCAATTTTGTGGAAAAAAAATTTGAGGCTAATAATGATAATGTAATAACTAAATATACAGATAAAAATATAAAAACAAATAAACACCTATATAATTATATATATGTATACAGTGGCGTGATGAAATTTTTTCACCTACGAGGCCAAATCATTTTTGAGACACCCTCCACGCTGTTACGATGACTGTTATATGGAAAATATGATGTTAAGGATGTAACTATAATTAAACATTTATTTTCTGAGGAAACTGATTTAACATCCACCCACTAGTCATAAGTGTTACCCAAAATAGTGAGCGTGGTCATAAGTGTGCCTGCGCGGGGACTCGATATAGGTGTGATTGTAATTATCGACCCTCGACAATATCGAATTAATGTAATCTACCTATGTACGTATTATAGGTTCAAGTGTAACAAATTGTGCGATAGCGTTAATCGTGAGGTTATTATTGATTAAATATCACCTTATTTTAACTAGAAATAGACATTTATAAATATCAGGGATGGGCAACTGGCGGCCCGCCGGCCACATCCGGCCCGACGTCCCTTTTTATCTGGCCCGCACTGTCTTTTAACATTTAAATTGACTACAATTTACTTCAAATGTAGTAAAAATAGCCAAATAAATTGTATCTTGGAGAAATTATTAGTGATGTTACGAACCTAGATTTTTGAGGTTGGACCGAACCCGAACCGAACTTTTTAAAACTTTAACTAACCCGAACCGAACCGAATTATTCAATTTAAATATTGAACTCGAACCGAGTTTCAAAAAAATTAAAAAAATTAATAACAATTTAGTATTTAATTGATTTAAAAGTTGGTAACTTATGAGCTTCTTTTTTTCCTAAAAAAATTATGGTCAAAATATTGAATATTGATTAATAAAATATACATATTTACCGAGTGGCAGTTTATTATCAATATAAGACGACAAAACAATCTATTTTTTTTATTGTACCATGAATATTGGTATACGAATTACAATTAATGTATATTTTCTGTATATCTCGCTTTCAACTCCGAAAACTCGTCAGAATAATCAGTGATCGATTCTAATTTAAAGTATTTTACATATTTATAAACATCGTTCTACATTTATAGCATACTATGGAATGTGGGTATATGATTCGCAAATAATTTTTAATAAGTACATCATATCATATTATATTGATAAACGATAACGAAAATTCGTCGATAATAAGTACCTACTCATATATTATATTACAGAAAAAATTATTATCCATACTAAAAATAGAAAAAAAAACTACTTATTTAAACATTTTTAATTTTTTTTAGGGATTTTCCACAAATTAGGTTCTAATTTTGTTTTCCCTTAGTTCGATATTCTAACAGCACTATTTTGTGATTAATTTGGTTTGAAAATCGAACAGTTCGTAACATCACTAGAAATGATCAATAATTAAACATATATTAAACTTGGATATTAGTTCTTATCGTATAGGTGTAAAATATATTAATGAACTTGTTTCACATAATAATATAAAATAAACTTAATATCTGGCCCGCAATCATTTTAAGTTGCAAAAATTAGCCTGAGTTGCTTATCCCTGATATATAATATAAAAATCTCAATGTGATACATGTCCTAAATGATAGGCTTCTACGGCCCAGTACCACGCTGCTCGGCGCCCGTGGGTTGGGAACCGCTGCTATAGGTATTACGGTCATAAGAACACAATAACATTATTATTAGAATTACAGTTTCTTAATAATGTATTAATTGTGGAAAAACATATATTCTCCGAGAGAAGAAGGTGATATATAACATAAATCACAATTTTTAATATACCTATATTTACATATTTTGAAATTAATCAAACTTAATATTAATGGGTTGTTGATTTAGTTATTTAAAAATTTATTTAAAAATAAGTGAACGAGCCCCTTCTTTAATCTAGCAGAGATTTAACATTTAAAAAGAGTTAAAATATAATTATATCCAGAATATGAGGACACATGTCTTGCATTTAAAACAAAGGACATTTTTTTGATCGGCTTAAATAATTTTATTGACATAAATATCCCATATCCTTCTGCATATTTTAACTGTGACCGAAGGAGAGAAATATATAGGCATTTAAATGTAGAAGGACCATTATAACTAGAACAGTTAACTAGGTCAAAAATGAAAAATTGATTAATTTATTTATACCGAATTTGGTAACAATTATAGTTCATTAAATAAAACTATTTAAAAATTTTTTTCTCTTAGTCATAAATAAATTATAAAAATATATATGAAATATATGAAATCGTTATAGTATTACAAAGATATTGTTTATTATAGATTATAAACGATACAATATAGTACAACTTGAATATAGTATTAAATAAATCAATTATATATGTAACGGTTATTGTGGCGCAGATAAATGTAAACTTCATACTTATATTATACGTTAGCTACCCAAGACTATTCTGTATATTTGAAAATGTTCGATTACTTCATTTCTGCGCATATATTTGTTGAAAATTACGAGTTGTGATTAAAAACAATCCCTGGACACCAAATTTAGTTTAAGTTGTCTTATAAGTCTGGTAATATCCCTTGTGGGTAGTAGTGGATACTGGGATATATTCAAGTGCACTGCGAAATATTCTCAATTTGTATTTTGTTAATTACTTTTTTATTCATTTACTTTAAAACTTTTTGGCACACGTATTTCAAATTAATAATGCATTGGTTGATTTAAGTGATTAAACACTCACTATTATTTTATACACAGTTACATATATATATACTATGTTTTAAAAGTATTTCACTGAATTAATATGAACCACGGGTTTACAAAGTATTTCAGTAGAGTGATGTTTATTTCGTTTTAATTTTCATATAAAATAAAACTGTAGGTATGTTTTTTTTTTGGTTTTTTTTTTGGTTTTTTTTTTTTTTTTTTTTTTTATTATTTTTTTTTTGTTTTTTTTTTTTAT
>JAIPRL010007246.1:0-24214 GCA_025469235.1 Pemphigus obesinymphae
GGCTCTGGACATTCTTGGTTGTTTATATTTCCTAGGTCAAACATGAACAATTCGTCTGGTTCTTCACAGTTCAGTAATTCTTCAAAGTATTTCTCCCATTCTTTAGCTATATCTTCATCTGTAGTAATCAAGGATCCATTACTATCTCTAATAAAACGTTCGCTTCTTTTGAAATCTCCACTTAAATTTTTAATAGTCTTATACATATCACGTGTTTTATTTGCTTTAAAATCTTGTTCCGCCCTTTCTAATATTTACCTAAACCTATATTTACTATCTTGATCTAATTATCCCTATTATATTAAATTGAGATTTCAATAGGATTTACTATTTTTGGGGAATCTACCTATATTCATTAAGTATTAATCGAGGTATTAATTGGGTGGTATAAGGCTTGTATAGGCTGGTATAGGCTTCTTATAAGTCACAACATTTTAAAATCAACAAACATCAGGCATACATCATTCTTATTAAATTCCCACAATTTTGGAGGATTTGTCAAACATTAATTATAATTTTAAGTTTAACTGTATGTACTGTGTTATGCCGTTAAATTGAGAGTTCATTTTGCATTTTATACCCAACTGGTGTTCCTTTAAAACCAGATGAATCCGTATGTGTATCGAAGGAATACACGGATTGACTTAAAATTAATCTCCTTTGAACTTATCAAGTCTTAACCTAAACAACACAATTAATGTACCTACCTATTTTGCTACCTATACCAATTGTAGACGAAACAGATATAATAGGTACCTATGCGGATTAATGTTCCCCTAAGTAAATAGAACACAAATTTGAAGAAAATAAATTTAAATAAGAAATAAGTACTAGAGAATAGAAATGTAAAAAGAGCTTTTAAAGTAGAACTCGTCACAAGACAATTAGAAATGTTAGATTCAAAAGTAAAAATTAATGATTATATTAATTATTAATATTATAATATATTCTACACTCTTATATTTTGTATTAATATTCAAGTAGGTCATTCACTCAGAGATAAACAAGAAAATTAAAACAAGTACAAAGAAATACCATTGTTTATATTAATTAGGTATATAGGTAGGTACCTAAACCTAATATAATCAATGGAAATAGGTACATAACATTTAGAACATTATTTTTAATTCCAGTAAAATACGTGGAAGAAGTCTAAAGACTGAAACTGAAGACCATAGCAGTCTTGGTCTTGGTCTTGGTCTTGGTCTTGTTAACTCAGTCTTGATCTTGGCCTTGGTCTTGATCTTAGTCTTGTTAAATAAATCTTGGTCTTGGTCTTGTTAACTCAGTCTTGGTCTTGTAAATTCTTGTAGTCTTGCTTTTTTTTTTAACCAAAATTATAAAAAGGATAAATAATTGATTTATATGTATACAAGGGTGGATACAGGAGAGTCAATGGGGGTTATTGCTCCCCCCTCCTTTCACAAAAAAATGGAGTAAACCCTAACACAGCAGTACTCACTACGCGGTTCTTTAACAAATTTGTGCGGCCCGCACTAAAACTAAATTGTACATTCTAAAATTCTAATAAAACTGACATAGAAACTCTTAAACCAAAATTGTTCGATCTATTGGTCACTTTAAAAAACGAAATGAACAGTCGTTTCAATAACATATCAAACACTTTCGTAATGCATTTCGATTTATTGAAAATCCGTGGACAGTAACAACAAAAGATATATCTGAAATTAATATTTTTAATCGCAATGCCGGTTTGTTGAAAAGCGAATTAATAGACTTACAGCAGGATATAACATTAAGAGATATTTTTAATGATAAAAATAATGCAATAGAATTTTAGAATACACTGAAAGAAAATCAGTATCCTTCCATTTTACCAAATGGAAGAGCAATTTCAACATTTTTTGGGTCAAAATATTTTTTTAGTGATATTTAGCAAATTAACATTTATGAAAAACAAATATAGAAATGGTTTGAGTGATGCACACTTGAACGATTTACTGCGTTTTACAACATCAAAATCACCCGTGGACATAAATAAAATAATAGAAAAAACAGAGAGATGTCCATTAACATCCAAAAAACTTTAAATAAAAATCATTATCAATTTAATACTATTATAAATACACTATTACTATTCTAATAAATTTAATAATTTTTACGCTGTGTCTAGAAACCCGGACGTCCGTGTTTTGTCTGTGTTATCAATGCGTACCCGAACGTCCGTGTTATTATAGATCCGGATGCTCATGTTATCACAGAATATAATGTTTACTTTACAAACCAGGACTAACCGAAATTGGATTCACACATTTTAATATTTAATTTTTTTATTTAATAAAAGTTAAACAGTTACATTTTACAAAAAAATCTACAAATTTTGATTCTTTATAATTTTTTATAGAGACTTCGACATCGCTGAATGATTGAAATTTATCACCAATTTTCATTGTGAAATGTAAAATAAAAATTTACTAGTCAAAAATGTAATATAGAAAATTTATAAATGTAAAAAAAATTTCACTTGTCATAAATGTAAAAATGTATAAAAAAATAATTCACTTTTCACGTAAATAAAATGTTATACCAACGTTTTATTAATAACTATTTTATCTGAAAACTGTCAAATAAATTACTCAAATCAGAAACTTTAAAAATCCTTCAGGTGGTCATTTTCACAAAAGTCGTCTTTACTACTGATTTAGGTAATTAAATTGCATTTCTATTATAGGTAAACACCTATACACACAACATGAAAATTTAATTAAGTTTTTTTATTGGGCGAAAATATAGTAGGTACCTACTTATATATTATATTACTCTATGAATCATACTCTTCTCCTTCGCCCTCTCTCTCAACTATTTGGGGTCAGCTACTTAAAACCATTTACCATACTATACCTATTACCTATAGGTACTATTCTTTTCGAACAATAAAGAGTCATTTAAATCTGTATAATACAGTGGCGCCGAAGTATATTTCATCAACCGGTTCAATTATCCAAAATAATTCCCCTCTCCCCTAAAATTTCGTATAAATTGCGTACAAGTACTTTATACAATGCCCACGCAGCTCTAAATTTCACCGGTTTAATTGAACCGGCTAGACATAGCGTTCGGCGCCACTGGTATTATATGTATGTTTCACAAAAAATCGGCTTTAAAATGCCTGTAAAACAAGTTGTAGATGGGTAATTCGGTGCTCGAATTTTAGAGGGATGGGTAGTTATAATATTTTTGGAGCACACATACTAATTATTTTTACAGTATACGAATTACATTATATAACATACTAGCACAGAATATTCTGTGATATTAGGCCATAGAATAAGAATATAATAATATACTAGGATATATATTACATATTTACTAATTTAATATACTAGGAGTCCACATTTATAATCTATAAACCTTGAGGCGTCCGGACCATGGATTTAAATATTATAATATCTAAAATCATTGTCCGGACATATTATATAATACGTTTTCTATGTCCGGATCTGCATTGATAACACAGACGTTCGGGTACGCATTGTTAACACGGACGTCCGTGTACACATACAAAACACGGACGTCTGGGTTTCTAGACACAGCGTTATTATTAATATTAATATTTTATTGTTATTAATTATTTTATTTCCTGAATTTTTAGTAATATAAGAATTAATTTTGCTATAATTAAAGCATTAAAATCCTGGACAAATTAGTAAAATATAATGAATAATATTAATTTTTAATATATAAAAAGTTTATAACATTGTCGTCAATCAACTAGGAGCTGCGTCGCCACATGATATAACGATATAATAATATATTGTTTCTACAACTTACAATTGTAAATAAGATGCAGTTTACGAAAATTGGGTAGGTACCTATATCAGCAGGAATATCACGGTTTGGTATTTCATGGGAGTGCAATCGGTTTACATAGGTATGACCAATTGACCATCTTATCGTACACCATCAATGGATTCTCACTTAAATGTTCATGTGAAATAAGATCAAACCTCAATAATGCACTTTTTTTTAAAATTACAATCTTATTCTAAATATTAACCCCAATATTGTATATGATAAGATAAATAAATAATCACGGTTCCTTTGAATTTCTCTTTATTTATGGTTAACACATAAATATTACCTATATATATTATAATATTAATTATTTTGAAATGTATTAAAATGTATTTCTGAAAAAAGCTTTTGGATGTTTAAGACATCTTCTATATAATATCAATTTTATTATTATTATAATTTATATTTAAGTTTTTTGAAATCCATTGATTATTAATATAAAAATATTATAAACAAATTCGGCTAACACAATAAGGAGCATTTTAAAAGACTCATCATGATTAATTATTAATTAACAATAAATATAATACATACTTTCAACTTAAATTAATATTTAAAAATAAAGTTAATACATCAAATATGTTAATTGTATTGTTTATTATAGTATATACAAATGTATAGGATTTTTAGAAATAATTTCTAAAATAAATATGAATTTAGAAATTACAAAATATTTTCATCTGTATAATATATATTCTTAGGAGAATATGTCAAATACATATGGACAGTTGCAGTGGTGCAACTAGCTCTAAAATCTTTGTGGGGGGAGGGTGACCACTAACTATATTGAAAATTAAAAAACAGACAACAATAAAAAAAAGTGAATATCGTAATAATATTCTCCCTAAATAAACTAATAATAAATAATTATGTTTACACTTTGATATGATTTTCAAAATACTTTCTTAAAAACATAAATTCGCAAACAAAAAAGGATATTCGTCAATATTTTTTACCAAAATTTCGATATATGAGCAAAAAATAGGACAAAAGCTGGATAAATTATTAATATCTTTTAGGGGGCTAAGCCCACAAAGCTCCCATTAGTTCTGCTCATGCGTATACAAAATATTAATTTTAATATTAATAGGTATCTAGGTGCTGATAGATATATAATTATAATAATATTTTCGTTCAAATTGTTATTGTTAGATCATATTACCCTATCCAGATACTAGTCTCTAGATCCGAAAAACTAATAAGATAAAGATAGTTTCCGTTGGTTATTTATAGTTGTACCTAATCAAAAAAATCTTGGTGCTTAATCAATTTTCTATACCTATAAATTGTCGTTGTTATAAAAAATTATTTACAGTCATAATAAAAGTGTGTACTTACTGCATATATATGATATATTAACATGTAAACTTAAAATAGTGAAATAATTTTCTATATATATATATAATATATAGATTAATGTAGACTTTGAGGTAAGCAAGTATTTATTTTTAAATTTTTGAGATTAAAAGTAGAGCGAGGAAGTTATTGATTTTATAAATGTGTTATTTTTTTCTTCAGAAATTTGAGTAACATTATTACCAGAAGGAGTCGAGTATGAGTTTTAGAATGTGTATATTATCAATATATAATTTATTATTATGTTATATCTATACTTGTTTGTAATTTAAAAATATATATGAGATGGTCAATTTTTAACGTTTTTAGCTATTTCATACTTGCGAGACATTTTATAATTTATTAAGTTTAATATATTTTACATTGTTCGTATTCTTATTTTTAATGTAAAAAAAAAAGCTGTGAACAATGTTAGTGGCAATTATTGGAAGTGTAAAGGTGAGGATAAAGTAAAGTTATATGACAAAGTATGGTGTACAAAAGGCATTTAAATGTATAATATTACAATCATCTAACCTCAACACGATAGTATTAAATTTGAAATAATAATACTGGCAATAAATTAAAATATAAAATTATATAATACGAACTGAATTGACGGTACGGTACCGGACGGGTACGTCTTTACCCGGGAAAAACATTGTAATTGTTCAACTCTTTTTGGGTGTAAATCGCTATGGAAGTAATGTCTTTTTAAGTGTTAATCACCCAAAATAACGTTTAAAATATTTAAATTTCAGTAGGAACAGTCATCTACATATTATATATCTATCTATTAATATTATAACATATTTTATTAAACCTTTAAATTTTTTAAAATTCAATCCAATTTTTTTGAAAAATCCTTTCTTAGTGCTTGCCTATGTTGTATAAGGAACTTCTGTGCAAAATGTCAAATTCCTAGACCCAGTGGTTTAGGCTGTGCGAGTGTTACAGTGCGGGTTACCCGTCGCGGCTTTGGCCGTGATATTTTAGTGTAGAAAATATATGAGTGAATGCAATAAAAATTAATTTTCTAAAATATTCTCAAAAGATAATGTTAGCAGTAAAATATAAAAACCTTTTTTCTTGGATTTAAGAAAAGGATTATATTTTTTGCGCTCAATAAAAAAAAAAAAATATATATATATATATATATTCAATTTTTTTACAATAAACTCTTTAATCAACATAATTTTTAATTATTTTTAACGCTACACTAAATCTAATTGCAAGACCGTATCTAGAGATTATTGCATTCAACTCAATAATCCGCAATCGAAATAAATTAACAGTTAACTCTAATAATAATAAATAATAAATTATGCAAGCTAAATACAATTGAAATCGTTACCTGAGAAACTTGAATAAACAAATTATAATAACAATTTACAAATAAAATTCCCATTTCAACCCCTTAAAACCAAAATTTTTTCAAATTCTTTCTTAGTGGGCCTTTACATCATGAAACGAAACTACAGACCAAATTTTATTCTCATAACTCAGCGGTTTCGACTAGGCAACGATGAATCAGTCAAGACAATTTATTTTATATTTATATATAGATATATTATATGTATAATTATATATTAAAAATTAAAAAATAAATTAGTCATTTTTAGTGGGTACCTACATTTTTAGTAATTCTCAAAATTTCGATAATATCAATAAAATACTCGATGTAATTAATAAAGAAGTATAATATAATATAATATAATATAACCTTGATAACGTTATGACGATACCGTATAAATATGTTTTAATGTAAAATAACTAATTTTAAATTATTATTTTTAATAAAGTTATACAAAACTATTTAGAATGGTTTTTTCAGACAATTTTAAACATTTTCAAGGTTATTTAAAAAAAAATATATTATCATAAATCAAAACTTGTCGTAAACTGTTAAAAAAATAGTACATATTATATATACGTCAATTATTAATTAGGTTTAAAATATTTTATTACAGCTTCAATTTTGATTTGTAGGGTATATTGAATATAAGACGTTTTTCATAAAATAAGGATATATTGAAAAGTATTTGATATAGGTAAACTTAAATTTTAAACGTCGTTGTTATTATTTATATATATATTTTTACAATTATTAAATTAAAATTAATTATTGGTTTCCATTTGAAAATTAAAAGTTGATACCTCTATCTCATAAATTAAGTTGAAGAAATATTTAAATATGTGAATTATTATAACATCTAACAATAAGTAAAAATTATAATTAAAAATATTAATTATGAGGCGAGAAAAATGCAATTTTCCATATTTTTTGAACGCCCTGTATATATTTATTTATTTTATTTATTTATTTATTGGTATAAACGGACTTTAAGTCCTATTACAAAATATAAAAGTTGTGTACAATACAATTGAATAAAACTGTAAAATATATAAACATGAATTAAATATACACTATAGATATAGACACAGTATAGATATAATTATGACATATGATTAAGAAAAATAAGGAATAATAAAATAATAATAATAACAATAACAGCAACAATAATAATAATAATAAAGAAGCTATATATATATATACACATATACACATACCCATGGCCATATATTATATCTATAATTATCTATATAATTCACAATGTATAGAAAGTGTCCCTGTTATTTAAGTTCTCGCATCCGTCGGCGATAACGTTCTTTATATAGGTAAGCATAGATTTTTGTGGTTTTCGTGCACACAACCTTAAGCCTGGACCTAGACTTGTTTGTCTGCAATTCATCTTTGTAAAAAAGATAACGGTCTTATATTAGTTTTTATATTACATATATTGTATTATAATAATTGAAATAATATTCCTATTATCTGAATAGCCCTACATAAATCTAGCGACTGCGAAATTGTGTCGAATATGAACGAATTTGTATCGTAGGTACGTTTCGGACGTTTTTCATGAGCCGTACTCATGACAAATGTAAATGCTGTCAGTGCAAAATTGTAGCGTTGTGCTTTTTTGTTATTGAAACGATGAATCCAAATTTAAAAAAACAAGTGAAATAAGTCTAGGTATCCCTGCATTTATAGTTAAATTTTCCAGGAGTATGGATATTTTACAAAATATTTAAGTCATAATTTAAGGGGTCTCGTGACTGCGATTCATTTTTTTATAAGCTATTGATTTTAATATCAACAGACCGGCACAATGCGTACTCCAATATTAATTTTTAAAACGTTTATATTATATTCCTTACAACTTGCTCAGGAGATCGTAAATGGTATATTTTTCATATTATTTTGTTATTTGTAATTTAAAAATGGTGGTCTAATGTTAAAAATCTGTATTATTTAAATACAAAACAAAACAATAATTTGGTTCAAAATAATATGTATTTTTGGTCCATGCGGGCTAATTATTATCATATCGTATTATTGTATTATATTGAGTATTAATAATACCATATAATAAAGAACAAAATCGACAATAAAAGAAACAAGTTTAATTATCGCGTGAACTCATTGCTGTGGCATTACGGCCATATTAATGAAAGATGGCATGGCAAGTGAGTGGAAATGTTTATTAGCCGATTGCACAAGCGAAAAACATTCTTATAACCAATGCGTATATGAACTCAAATAATATAAATCGAAGCTCAATATCGTTCAGCGAAAGAATACAAAGTCGCCAAATAAAAAATATAATTAAAATACCAATTTTATGGAGGGTCCTATCTAAGCCTCTATAAAAAAATCATCAACTCTCCATATAAATTAAAACCCTGGCTATGCTATAGTTCGTATGTATTTATTAAATGTTGAAAATCACGTGATCAGATCATAATATTCATGTACCAAATAAGATAAAAGCGTAATTAGTGATTACATAACTAATCACATAGTTAAATATAACTACAATTACTCAAAATTAAAGCTAAACAGTGAAATTCTAAGAAAATATGGTTTTCTTGCATTAATTAATTATCTCATATTGATTAAAGATAATGACGCGGTCTAAGTTCAATCATTATTTCTCCGAATATGTAACACATATTTCCATATTTATTTAATCTATCGGGTCTTATATTTATAAAATATTATATCATTAATTTATATAACACGAATAAACACAGTGAATATAATTGGAAACACAATGATGGTTCGAAGAAATATCGAATAAAATTAAATAAGAAAGATTATATTATGATAAATATAGTGACCCGTTCAACAAATATATCATAACTGAATAAAATTTTTTTCTTGAAATATTATATAGTTTTATATAATATTATTTTATATAATAATATAAACTTATATAACAGAAGATAAAATGCTTGTTTTGCTGTAAAATCATTAACACAAAAAGTTAATCACTCAGGAAGTTAACATTCAAAGTTTATTCATCCCCATAGGCTAATTTTTTATATCGATATTATTTTCATTTATCGTTTTATATGAAAATTATTTTGTGTTAATTCCTATTTTTAGATACACAAACGAATGCGGTGAAATTGGAAACAAAAATTTAAATATGTTCACTGAGATCATGGAAAACAATTAATTATGAAATGCAATATTTTGATACATATTCCCTTAAGTTCCGAACATTTATTACTTCTAAGAAAACACATTATTATAAAATTATTTTTCTATATTTTAAAGATTTAATATCTTATTTTATTGTACATTCAAAGAACGTGTTAGGCCTATTGCACACACATCGATTTTAGACGTACGGCAAAATATCGTACGATAATAATTTTGTAGTTGAATGAAGAAATGCATGGGAGCTTGCATACGTCGCGATTTCCATACGACACGATACGATTGCCGTCCACTGTTACTACGATGGACGGCAATCATGTCGTTTCTGCGAATATATTGGTACACGCTTGTACATACCACGATTTTTATTCGTATGATACCATATTCATGATGTATTATCAATTGTTTTGTGGCGATCTACGCATGAGCGTAATATTAATATTATCATTTTTAATACAAATAATTTATCTTCTTTGGATGTACATGATCAGTGAAAACAATTTAATTATTAATTATTTATTTTATAATTTATTAATTAAACATGACTGAAAATATCGACAATGAAAATTGAAAAATTTGTTTTCATCCTTATGTGCTTTCCTTTGTGCTTCACATATCATATACATTAAAATTTACATCATCATTTTGTATCATATTTAAATAATTTATTATTAGACTAAAAAATATGCAAGTTTTTCAGTATGCACCATTTTGCTCAATTGAGTAATAAAGCCACTTAAATTGAGAAAGCCAAACATACTGAAATTTTAAATTCCTCTTTCCAGTTTTAGGAAAATTATAATTTAGAGGGAGATATTTAAGTTTGTCCAATGCTGTTTTTTTTTCTTCATAAGATAACTAAAAACTAAAAAGCACTATAAGCTAAATTATAATTAATACAATTTAGATACCGAGCAATTTTATTCACTTTTTTAACACTATTATGTAATAATAATATAGGTACATAATATAATATGTAGATATGTAGTTGTATATGTAATAAAATTGGTAGAAAAAATAATATTGTCAAACTTCAAATGCTAATAACTCAAATTCTAAATATGAACAACAATATCTGATTGTTGGTATCGTTAATATATAAGTTCCAGAAAATAGTGAAAAATTGCTTGGTAGCTAAACTGCATTTTTAATCTAAATTATTGAGTTTAGTAGGACAGTAGGTAGGTACTTACTGTCTTTCTAATATAGAATGATATGCATGTATATGGTATATCAATGGCATAATGCTTTTTATTTATATTTTCAATACTACAGGTACTATTGTTCACATAGTTTATAACAATAAGCAGATATTAATTTTAAGTATGCATTAATATACAAAAGAAACCACATTATGTAAGTCATAATCTGCAGTCAGAGATGAGCAGTATTTGAAATATAAATGTATCTTGTACACTTTTAAATATTTCTACTTATAGGTATTGTAACGATACAGTTTCACTGAGTCGTCACTTTATGTCTCTCTCGGTGTTTTTACTTAAGTAGACATACGGTGGCGCAAAGTACGAGATGCGTGTATACTCGTATTTTCAAATATCATAGTCGAGTCAAAACATCGTCTATACAATTCATATTTTTCATAAACTCGCTGAAACTCGTACTCTGCTTTACCTGTGGATTCAATAACTACCCTCCAAAATCAGGGTTACTCAAGTGAAAGTGTATTTATATTTTATAATAATATTTTGGGTTAATAATAATAAATCTTTGTCGTCGTTGATGGATTGTGTTGGATTGTGTTAGAGTTAAAACGAACGCAGGTCATAGTTTCTAGGACCTGTTTAAAATAAATTAGAAAACTTTATTTATATCAGTCTAACTACCCGGTTCATAAGGCCGGTTAGTGTAGTAGGAAATAGACAGCCGACTGCTCCTTAACTGGATAAGATTAGGTATAGGTATCGACGGTCCCTACGCCGAGAAGGAGATGCGTTGCAGTATATTATATACATATACCTATATATATATATTTTTTTAAAACAGTTAAAAATTGAGGTTTATAAAAATGGATTTATATTATTTATTATAACAGTGCTCAAACGTATTTTAATAATAAATCAGATAATTATATTATTTAGTTGGGTAGGTACCAGCAAAAAAAAATATATATATATAGAAAAAAAGGTAATATTTGTGCATATAACCGTGGATAGAGAACTACTTTCAATTTGACTAGTATTATCCTTGATTGCTTTTGGTTCTTTTGCAAAAAAATATTCATCAATTTTGCTCTTTGCCATTACTATAAATTAATAATACAACATACCTATATATTAAAGGTCAAAATAAAGTGAGCACAAAATAAATTTACTTACTGCTTTGACTTAAAATTTAAATAATTGAAATTATAAAAAAAAGAAAACACAATTAATAACAATACAATTAAAGAAAGAAAATTATCAAATGATAAACCCAAGTTACACGTTAAATAGTACCTATATAAAACGAATTGTTATCATAGATCCAAAACCATACCACCATAGTCTATGGACCATACCGGGCTTAGTGTTTCCACTGTTATACCTTAAATATGGAGGTATATAAACTATTTGTCTAAATCTACAGTGTTTTCCATACCTATAGTGAAATACCATTGTTGTGACCATGGTTTAAAATACTTACAATATTTAAAACCATGGTTGTGACTCGCGGAGTAAATGTGAGTTTATAATTTATATAATATCAATTATATTAATTTATCAGTTATCAGTGATTCAATTATTACAGGCGCGGATCCAAGGGGGAGGGGCGAAGGGCCCCCCTCAAAAAAACATACCTATAGTAGGTATATATATTACAATATTAGACAAATAGTTACCCATCAAATGCAAGGAAAACACATGTCACATTCACAAATTTCATAAAATTTGATGCTAAGTCGAAGTATGACCCCAGTAAATAATACAATTTTATATTTAATATTTTTCAATTTGATTACGATTTATGAGATTAGTCTTATATCTATATATGTACCTATATTAAATTATACAATATAATTTTGATATAGAAACACATTTCTATGGAATTTACCTCCCCCCCCCCACATATATTCCAATAACTGATTAGTATTTGCCCGTACGTTTTTGTTTATCGAAAATTTGCAGCTGTAGTCATACTTTAATGGCTTAGACAAGACTTTTCATCAACAACTAACTTGTTTGTTTTTTGTTTGATCATTACTTATTTTACTAAAATATAGTACGTTTTGAATACTGTGCTGTGATTATCTATTAATTTTAATATGTTCGTCTTGCGGTCATGCAGATTACCATTTGAAATATCTATTTAAAATATTTTAGTAGAATCTAGTTATATTAATACAATAGATGACAGTACGTCAATAGATACCTACTATAATAATGTAAGTACCTATTTATTTTAATTTCATAATTTTTTATTATAACTACAATGTTAAAAATTTTAAAGTTCAACATTGGTAGGTTTAATATGTTTTTTTATTACCTATATAGTATGGACTAGGTACCTATTAAAGGAACAATTACAATTTAACGCGTACGTCCATTTTGAATTTTTTCCTCGGACCATGTAGTTTTTGATGAAAATTATTATTATATCGGATTTTACCGGGCGGACTTAATTAGTTTAGAAATGAAGAGCTTTTGAAGTAACGGTAAATTCACAAACTTTAAAATCCCGTACCTTTTAAAGTGAGTGCATCCAGCTAAATCATATTTCACCATAATTATTTTCATCGAAAACTACATAAGTTCGAGAAAATAATTTAAAATCGGCGTGGGCGCTAAGCTGCATTTATATCATATTAAATATTTTTAGATAACTAGATGAATTTTGAATTTTTTTTTTTGTTTTGTTAATTTTAGATATTATGGACAAATTTATAATAAGAAAAAAACAATACAGGGAAAAGGAACAAGAAAATTCTAGTAATGTTCCAAGTACTTCAATGGCTATTGTTGAAAGTACTTGTTGCAATAAGTAGTGTTGACATTAATGAAACTGTTCATGCAGGAGAATGTGATATTGGTAATTATATTGACAAAATTGAAAAATTTGTTTTCATCCTTCCTGAGCTCTCCAAAAAGTGTCTTGAATAGCTCAGTTCGCTCCTTCGTCTGGTTTATTGGGTGTACCCAGTGAATTCGATTTTTTAATCTGTATTGCTTGCGACGATGGTGTAGCAACCACATAGCTACTACACGTTTCACATTCATTTTGGAGTGTTTAATGTTCAAACTTCAATGTGTTCTATGTGAATATTAATGGAGTGAGAATATTGAAATGAAAATGTTTTTTTCACCTGTAAATTATCGTATTGTGTGTAATATCGTACGATATTTTGCCTTAAGTCCAAAATCGATGTGTGTGCAACATTACTTAGGGTCGGTACACACGGACGATATTTTTATCGTATGAAAATATTATCGTATGATATTTGAAATAACATGGATATAACACGATATAACACATGAACACGATAAAATTATTGTATGATAATTTTTGTATTATCAAAATGTATGAAAATAAATTGATAATGACATACACGAACGACAATTATCGTACGATAAAATGAAAAATAAGTTTAGTACCATGTCGTCTTCCGACGAATATAACCTCTTTGTCGGAGCGAAATTGCCGTTGGCGAAAATCAATGATGAGGATATAAATTTTGACATCGATGTACTCATTAGTGAAGTCGAAACAAGACCATTACTTTGGGATAAGAGTCTGTATAATTATACAGATCAAAATTTGAAAAGAGCGGCATGGGAAGAAATATTTGTCATATTGTATCCAGAATTCAACAACAAAAACTAATTGGTTTGTAAATAACAATTTATTTATAATTTACATGTGCGAGCCAAACCTAACGCGAACCAATAGCGACAATAATCATTTGGACGGCGCACAGTGGAATGTTTCTGAAATAAACTGGATATTCAAATATATATATATATATATAGGTATACTTTTTTTAATTTTTGAAATTTTTTTGGTTGAAGTTTTTAAATAATTTGGTTAATAAAATAAAATAATAGTTTGTCAGGTATTAAGAAATTAAAAAATTCGGTAACCATCAAGAACCGATTTAAAAAGTTATCACAATTTTACTAATGTGCTATACATATCGCGTAATTATTAAATTTCAGATTAAAGAAATAATGAATTTCCGTATTTATTTCGGTATATTATTTTTTTCCGATTTTAAAAATAATAATAATTTTTTTTATTTATAGTATATATTTCTATAATATCATATATTTCCGGCATGGTGGGATACCGTATATCTCACCCAAAATTCTAATTTGCGGCACGGTAGTACGAAATACAATCCACCTTTTAAAATATTTTTTCTGAACAGCACGATTGATTTTGTTAGCAATATTTGATATAAATAGTTTTAATAGCCTATTATGTATGTCGTTATCGCAAAATAATCCGGGGAATCAGTTATTTCGTGATTTTATTTGTTCGTCTGTTTACCCGATTGATATTTTATTTTTTTGACGACCCACTACTTATTATTTTGTTTTATAATATATTATATATATATATATATATATATATATATATATGTAATAATAATTATAAATAGTCACAAGTGCTCATATATATTAATATATATAATATATTATAATATAATATAATATAATATAATATATTATATAATACCCTATTGTAGGTATTATATTATCAGTAGGTATATAATTTATATTATTGATTTTACATTAATTAGATAAGAAGTGAATAATGAACTTTATTATAATATTTATTTAAAGAATAGTAGATAAATAATATTTATATAAAGGAGATTGATTAACATATTCAAATAAAAATTATTTTATAATAAACTTAGTTATTATAATACAATAATAAATTGTCAGCTTAATTATTTTCCATATTGCCATGGAGTACAGCTCCTACCGTATGAAAGTAGTCTACAAATGTATTTCTTATATCACTTGCAAATCTACTACCTCGATTGATATTATTAATTCTTTCAACTTCTTTGAACCCTTCAATAGATAGCGTGTCTTTAAAAATGTATCCTCGTACGTAGTTATGCAAGACACCACTAGCTTTCGTAATATCAACTGCCAAATTTGTGTTAACATTCAAAAGTCTATGAAAAATTCTCCATTTATTCACTAAAATTCTGAAAGAACATCCCACATATTTTCGTGCACGAGATAAACGATAGTTAAATATTTTTTTAGTAGGACGTTCTTTGATAGACCAAAAGTTTCATCGCCAACAAAAACATATGAAACAGTTTAATTCGTATTGGGTAATTGAGATGGTTCAGGAATATTTAGTGATTCGTTGGCCAATAAAGTCCATACCTAGCGATGAATTTAAAAAAATGGTAGTCAGAATCCTTACTAAATGATCCCACATCAACATATATAAATCTATAGTCTGAATCTACCACTGCTAATAAAACAATTGAAAAATAATGTTTGTAGTTATAATGTTGATTGCCTGTTTTTTTACATTTTATTACATTTACCAATTTACCATTGGGTTTAATCATACCAAAATGTTTTCCGTTCACTGCTCCTAAGAAATTAAGCAAATTAGCTCGTTGTTTAAAATTAGTAGAAATATCTTGCCAATATTGCTATGTAAAAGAAAGCATATAAACTCCTACAAATTCATCCCATATCACTGTACAAACTTCTCGAATAATCAAAGCAATAGTTGATATTTCTAATCTATAGGAATAATGTAAATATTTGAATATACATCCAGAGCCAAAGTATCTGAAATGACAAATAAAAATTCTGAATCTAGAAAAAAATGTCGCTCGAAAATTAGGTAAGAAAAAATATCCGCATTTATTTCCGAAATATATCAATTTTTTTTTTTTGTATCAAGGTACATGTACATTTAATCAATGGTCTTCTATATATACAATATATACATGGTCTATTTTTGCACCATTTTGCTCAATTGAGTAATAAAACCACTTAAATTGAGAAAGCCAAACATACTGAAATTTTAAATTCCTCTTTCCAGTTTTAGGAAAATTATAATTTAGAGGGAGATATTTAAGTTTGTCCAATGCTGTTATTTTTTCTTCATAAGATAACTAAAAACTATAAAGCACTATAAGCTAAATTATAATTAATACAATTTAGATACCGAGCAATTTTATTCACTTTTTTAACACTATTATGTAATAATAATATAGGTACATAATATAATATGTAGATATGTAGTTGTATATGTAATAAAATTGGTAGAAAAAATAATATTGTCAAACTTCAATTAATGCTAATAACTCAAATTCTAAATATGAACAACAATATCTGATTATTGGTATCGTTAATATATAAGTTCCAGAAAATAGTGAAAAATTGCTTGGTAGCTAAACTGCATTTTCAATCTAAATTATTGAGTTTAGTAGGACAGTAGGTAGGTACTTACTGTTTTTTTAATATAGAATGATATGCATGTATCTGGTATATCAATGGCATAATGCTTTTTATTTATATTTTCATTATAATATAATAAATAAAAATTCTAGTAATGTCCCAAGTACTTCGACGGCTATTGTTGAAAGCACTTCACCTCAATCGGTTGCAATAAGTAGTGTTGACATTAATGAAACTGTTCATGCAGGAGGATTTGATATTGGTAATTATATTGACAAAATTGAAGAAATTAATGATTTTATAAAACATGAAATTTTTGAAAAACATTGGAAACCTGGTAAGAACTACGAATTTCTATTTTCTACCCATGTTAAACTTAAATTTTAAAATTTAGGATTGGATTTATTATTTTGTGTTGGTACCTATAGGTTTTGATAGTTGTAGTGTACATTTATCCGTGGTATGTTGTGCTGCAAAAGAGATAACTACTGTAGCTAAAAATGCTTTAATTTATCCGTGCTTAAATCATGCATTAAGAGCGCGTAACAATGAAATAAAAACCATAGAACACTCAATAGATGGCGTTGAATTTCATATCGCCGCGGCGACGTTGGTTCATAGCCACGCCTCTATAGTAGCACTTTGCGGTCGCGTGTATAATCTGATAAAAGCCCATTTTATTCTTTTAGCGACCGCGGACTGTTGCGTTACCGTACGTACGTACGTAGAAAACTAGAACCAGCGCAGCATTATGCCGTGCGCCCGCGCCGTAAAGTTGCGTAATTTGGTACGCGCTTTATTACGCTTTATACGAAATTCTTACTTATTATAAATGATTATTATTATTATTATTATTTTTCAACTAAGGGAAATGAATATTAATTTATAATTATAATTCAAATTAATAGGTAGGTACTAAAACTAAAAATATAAAATAACCTATAGGTATAGTATAGGTATATTTGTATTAAAACAATTATTTTAGTTACATAATTAAATTGGAAATAATATTTATTAAATACATAATTTTCAATAGTAATATATTATATAATATTATTAATAGATTTATATATGTATAATAACAATAATAATAATAGTATTTTATACATTTATGTAAATATTTTAGTCCTATTTAAATTAATAAAAAAAATGCATTTTTCATATCCATTTAAAAATCTCAATTTTTCGAGAAGATACGTACCTAATAGAATTATTTATTTTTAAGGAATAAATATTACTAAAATAAAATTTTTACTATAGGTAGGTACTTATTAATTATTTCAAATACGAATTTATTGTTTTTTATAGGTATGATGCATATTGTATAATGTATATATATATATAATATATACCTAATTATATTATATATAGGTATGTTACACAGTACGCAATATAGATGAAACACATTTATTTTGTTATTTTTTTTCTTTTTTTCATTACAACATTAACTTTTTTTTCTATAGCTTTTTTAATATGTGGAGGATCGGTAATATAATTTTTTAATAATCGTTAACTATATTAGGGATCGACGATTTCCAAAATTATTGTTACGTTCGTACTCCATCAATCGACTACCTATGCCGGCCCCACACGAACTTGTTCTTCTTTGAAGAGCTAAATAAAATAAAAATAAAAAAATAAAATAAAATACCTATAGGCGTTTTTTAATACGTATTAATTTGTTACGACCGTTGATTTTATAGTTTTATAAAGTATAATATAATAAGTATAGGTAATATAGGTATTGCAAAATATTAAAAAATAATACAAATTATAAAATAATTTTAATACTGTACGTAATATAATAATTTATTAAATATATATATTTTATGTACCTAGGTGTTATGTTTTCTGGTTTTTTTTAAATTTGATATTTATATTTTCCAATATATGTGGAGGTTCCTTTATATCATCCAAAAGTAGCCGTTTGCCGTATTGAGGATTTACTATTTCTGGTAATAAACATTGTTTATAGAAACTGAAATATAATTTATTATACACATTTATTTACCTATTACAGTGTTAACTATTTAAATGAAAATTAATGTTACTGACGTTTCTAACTTTTGAACCATATTTTGAGACCAAAATATATTATCATAAAAAATTTTTTGAATTTCGGTCCAATTAGTCGAATGCACTACACAATAACAATATTTGTTTTGACAAATATGCATTTGGCCTTGTACTAGGAAATAGTAATTACTGTCTAATTTCAATTCCATTTTATTTTCAACAATTCGACAATATGGTAACTAAAATAAAATAAATAATATTTAAATATTATGTAGTTGATATTCTTACTTATTTAAATAGTAAATAGCCTGTAGGTATGTATTTTCTTTTTAGCTTTTTATTTAAAACGGCGTCTATAAATGATGAAGAATTTTTTGCTTCAAAAGGACATTTTACTTCCACTAAACCGTTTTCTTCAATTAAACCATCTAAAATAAAATATACGAGTATACAAAATATACTCGTAATATACAGTAGCGTTTCCTGACTTTGGACATTGGGCATTAACGTATAGTAAATATGTAACCCCCCCTCCTTTTACATGAGAAAAATATGCATGCACAAAATATATGAAATTATGCGACGTTTTTGTATATTCTGAACTCAATAATAGGTATAATAGGTATTAATACACAACTTGCACCCCAGAGAAAACGCCACTGATAATATACACATATACATATACATGAATACATAACATGTTCGTATACATAAATTAACGTTTCTTTACATATTTTCTACTTTATTTATTATATTGTCATTATTCAATATTTACCTGGAGAAGCGGCTAAATAATGCAAATTTGAATCTATAAATAGTCCACTTGGTCGTACTTTACAATTTAGGGCATTTTCCAATTGTGTGATAGCTGAAGATTCTAACGCTTTCCCATACTCAGTGGCGGCAGAAGAAAATGATCTGTACAGTATATCATATATAGTAGATTTACAGGACGTCGTTGATCGCATTTTACAAATACATCCGAAGTTGGAGGTGGTTAATCGTTTTCTCCGTTCGGTATACCAGAGTTCACTACTAATTTGACTTCTTGTTTGTTCTTCAAGAAGCAAGCGTTCATTATCTTCTAGCTTTAAGCTATTGAAAAACATGATTTTTTTGTTCTCAATTTGCTCGTGAGTTTCGTCATCTTTTGGAAGTGCCTCAGCTAAACCATAATGTTGATCTGGCTTAGTCATTGTTTTTTTAAATGTCCTTTTTGGGAAAAGTTCTTTTCTTTTTTTATAGTTTTTTCGTTTCAATTCTTTAGCCTTTAAAAATTTTTTCCCAACTTCACCTAAGTTATATTATATATTTAAATGGCTCGTAAGTTTAAATTTTATTTCATAATCTATTTCTATAAAATATTATAACAATTATTTTAGCTTACCTGGACTTATATTTGTAATATTTTTATGCATTTTCTTCAAATATTGACCAAATGAATTGTAACAACTGCAGCTTCAACTCTAACATTGTACGAGTTACGTTGTGAAAAATGTATTCGCTTTCCAGCAATATGTTTATTTATTATTGAATTGAACTGTTCGCAGGCGTTATTGTCCACATTCACGTACAAACTATCTGAGTGTATAGCTATCCTGTTACTGATTTGAGTTACTTCATGTATTATACCACATTTTTGTGCTTCAAATATTAAATTATTTTCGCCTTTTTTTTTGCCAGTATAAAAATATGGTTCACAATTTTCATGGTGGCCTATTATATGATGAAAACTATTCATAATATCCTTCCTAATACCTAAAATACAATAGGAATACCGAATAATAATAATTGAACTAATTTTTAATACAACAAACAAACCATTTATTTTATAAGAAACAGTTCCAGCAGCATTTTTATGATGTGCAATAGATTTTGTTATAGCTGTTCTAAATCGCATGACGTTAGTGGCTAAATAATTTCTAAGACGAATAGGGTATTGCGTTTTTTTTGTTAATGCCATAATATTTTGACAGTAATTTCGCAAAAGGTGGTTACGGCATTCAACTTTTTGAATTACACGTGAATATCCATAGGGCATTATTTCTTTTAAGCGTTTCATTACACTACTGTCTCCGTCTCCTGTATATTATAATAATTATCATAATCTGTTTTTAATGCTAAATAATAATATATTGTATTCATATATTTTTAAATAGTAAAAAACTTTTAAAATTTTTAAAATAGCTTAAATTAACATAAATTAATAGTGTAAATATTGTGTATAATTTATTTAAATAAATAATAATTTAATTTAAATATATTTTACCGATTAATTTGTTGTATTTTAAGCCATGCATTTGTAAACTAATTTTAAACCCTTCAGCTATAATGCATCTGCTTCAATACTAGTTGCACCTTTTGCCCAGTTCATAAAACACACATGTTGTGAAGGGATTTCATTATTTGTTTTAGCTCGTTCACAAATTACACAGTATCTATTTCTGATGCCAATAAACAATATTTTTTTAGTACGATGTCCTATAATTGTAGCCTATATAAATGTAACATAAATTATATTAAAATAAATGAATAATTTGAATATGTATCATTAAAATTTATTATTTTACCACTCCAGATAAAGCATCATATTTCATCTTGTAACTTCGTTTGCTCCATTGCCCATCTGCTATTACAGTGCACATAGGGATACCGTCGTTGTCAATGTTACCACACTCCATTGCTATCCTCTTTTCTTCTTCTCCAGCAAGTAACATTTCTTGCATAGCAACATCGTGGATTCGTTTACTTAAAGTTGTTTGAACTTTAAAGTAAGTTGTTGGTGACATATAAGGTACATCAATTGTGGCTGATAATTCAGCCAATTGTGAATGACCAAATTCCAATAGCAATTGTCCCACTTATAATGCCATCATTGATTGGTATATAGGTTGAGTTTTGTTTTTCGGATTCAATATATTTACTGATACCACACATATTGCATTTAAATTTAAATTTAGAATAATATCCTTGCCTTTTTTCGGAAATCAGTGTCATATTAATAAAGGAACAACCGAAACCACCTGAATGTTCACTGTCACGTATTTGTTCAAAAATATAAAAAATATCTACAATTCTCCTTCCCATATAAACATTTGTTGTTACACTACAACAAATAATTGGTAATAATTTATTAATAATTTGAAAAACAGCAATATTTGAAATTAATTGGTAGGTAAACGGTATGTACTAGGTTACAAAAATAAAAAATAAATAATAATAAAAATAAATAAATAGGGGGTGGTGTTAGAGGAGGAGACTTGGTGGAAGAGGGGTATAAATATTCCGGGGGTGCCAGCTAGGGCTGATGACTTTTTAAGGGTGCCCGGCACTTCCTTCCCCCTAGTTACGTGCCTGAGGTCGAACTTACTTTGGATATTATATTATAACTATATTATAACCAACCTTCCAACTCTCACAACCAAACACCTCTCATCACCCCATACTTTTTTTACAGCACACTATGATAAACATACCATTGATTTCATATAGGTATCTTTTATTTAAGATCGGGTGTGCAATCGCCAGACCACTTCTCCTTTCCCCTACATATAGCTCGCAAAATCAAAATCATGTTCTTTATACATTGGTACTTTGTTTAATTCGTTAATTTTATTCATATTTTATTTTTGGTCATTTTGTCATTTTAAATAGTACAAGCATTTTTAAATTAAGAGAAAGTACCAAGTGTAACTTACCTTTCCGAATTATCAACATTAGTATCATTTTCGACAACGAGGGCAGACAAGGAGTCATCATAATTGCAATCATTATTATTTATAATACTATTTTCAGTATTATCACTAAATATTATAATACAATTTACATAAAATTAATTTTATTTAAAAATAAAAATAAATTTTACCTAATTTTATTTGAAATAGGCGCGCTTGTTGCCTCCTCTTTAATTCCATCTACAGATAAGTTAGCAAAGTCATTACCACCTACATTTCCAACCGAATCCGGGTGAATTTCTTGTGTATTTTGTGTACTTTCGGTTGTAAAACTTAAAACAATGTATAAATCATTTATGTCGATAAAACTATTGGTGTAATATCCCAGACAGCAATTTTATAACATTGATATTATTATAATATTAGAACTAGATTTTATTTCAAATATTATAATTTACATGTTAAAATAATATTTTATTTAGATTAAAATATTAATATTATATTTAAAATGTTATCACAATATTATTATTTTGTTTTTTTTATAATATTTACATTTAAATCATTCACAAATATTAAAATAATATTAAATTACTAATATAAAATAACATTATAATATTAATATTAAAAAAATATTAATATTATAATGTTATTTTATACTAATAATTTTAATATTTGCGAATGATTTAAATTTAAATATTATAAAGAAAAACAAAAAAATAACATTGTGATAACATTTTAAATATACTTAATATTAATATTTTAATCTCCATAAAATATTATTTTAACACGAAAATTATGTTTGAAATACAATCTAGTTCTATAATTAATAGGCATGTTTTGGCGTAGTGGCCAAAGTAATCAGATCGGCCGAATGGTTTGCTAATTTTTTACCGAATCCCTAAAACGCACCTACCTACTTATTTAGACGGCGACTAGAACAACATATAGAAATTAGTCAGACGGGCGCAGACACGTACCTATCGTGTATCGTCGCGTCCGTTGAAGTCGGAAAACATAAGGTGTTCCTATATACCTATAGGTACCTACCTATTAATAATATATTTCGCCACAATATCAATAATACTAATAAGCACGATATATGATTATGAACAAAGAACAAATGTTAAGTAGGTATATTATTATAATATGTGCCATAAATATTATACTTTTCATGCTATTATACTCTATTTGGTTTCAAGTATGCACAAATTGGGTACCTATATTATATTCTTAAACCACGGGACAAATTTGAACGTATACCATATTATATATTATACAATATGATAGTAGTTATCTATATAATCACGGAATCACGCGCTAATAATTTATATTCAGTGACGACTTTGACACTGCGCAGCAGTGTTGCCAATTTGGCTATTTTCAAGCTAGATCTAGCCTTTTTTGATGCTTCAAAGTCGTGAACAAATATCATCTAGCTCCTGGCTTTTTTTCTGGCTTATTTAGTTTTATTAATTGTAAATTTA
>JAIPRL010007247.1:0-24208 GCA_025469235.1 Pemphigus obesinymphae
TGTAGACCGAAATGAAGTTTATCGGTGTCGTATTGATTTCGCCATCCTTTTAGGCTTTAGCCATTCACGGATAATGAAGATTATTTATTACCTATATGATACCAATATGATTTAATAAGATCAACTATTCAACATTTTATATCATGATTTTTTTATCTAAAACCATTTATGTGATAAGGACTAAAAACATTTATTTTCGTAATTTCAAGATTTTTCCAAAAATAAATTATAATTTTTAAAAATTTTAATTAAAAATTACAACAAACATTGCGTTCCTTGCGTTCCTTATATAAATAAATTAAGGGGTACGCTGTTCAACATGAAAAAAATGAAGAGTAGCTCCGTCCCCCTGCGTCCCTCCCCAAATCAACCACTGCTTACTGCGTGATATCAATTCGGGTAATCTGGGAACGTCGTTTCACGAAATAATACGCGAATACGGCAGAATAGCCCGTCAAAAGGATGTCAGCGCGGTCATTTTTAATGGGTTCTATATGGGCAATTTTTAGAAAATTTTATAAAAAATGAAAATCTATAACAATGAAAAAATGTTTAAATGCATTTCAAAAAAAAAAAATAAATAATAATTGGTCCGATTATTATATCATTTTTTATTGTGGTTATTTTTTTCCGAATTTATAAAATTGTATTGAAAATAATATACTACATTTGTATTTCTCATTTTTAACAATTTACAAACATCGTAGAAATTCAACAAAAATAAATGACAAAGAACAACATTATTTAGTGCCCTGCTTAACCGTTATGGTATATTATGTGCATTTAAACATGTTTTATGAGTTATTAGAAAACCAACCGTTTTGATTTCTTTAAATAAATATAATTCTCAAAAAAAATTTAAATATCGAAAAAAGCTACGTATAGGGTAAGTACTAGATATTAGATAATGTTGTTTTCTATAATTTATTTTTCTTTTCATATTTTTAAGATATTTGTAAGTTGTTCTCTGATATTTTTCACATTTGCTCTCATTCTACGAATGTGCTGCAGACAAAAATTAAATTTAATGTCTATATATTATGCATACTTTACCTGGAAGGATGGTAGAGTGAACTCGAATAGCTATTCTACGTTTATTCAGTTTAACCTTATTAATTTTTTGAATAGAAACATATTTTTTTAACCAACTAGGAATATGCTAAATATTAAACTTCTGAATACACTGAACAGAGATAGTTACTATAGACCTTCAAAATAAATTTTTTTTTTTGTAATGATGGATCGTTAAATTTTGAACTTCAAACATATTATAATATCATCATTAACTACTCATAGTTAAATTAATATTATTATGAAATAAAAAATTAATTAATATCTTTATAAATACTTATACTTTATACAGAACCAATTGATAAGGCCTATATTGATAATTTAGGTACATTAAAGTATAAGGTCAATCGCAAAAGATAAAATAAATGTCTATAATATTATAATAATTAACAATTTAAGGTTTGTACGTTTATTTAGGTATATAAAATAATGAATACATCATTGTATAAAATAGATCCAAAACAAGTTTTTGTCATATATTTTACGAAATATTATTATTTAAAGTGTGTTGACTGTTATAGTATGTAATACGACAATACATTTGAAAACAAATAATAATAGGATAAACTGTGAATATATTAACTTATTTTCATAATACAGGTACTAGTTTTTAAAATATATTTACAATATAAATTATAACATTATAGAATGTTATTTTAGTTCTTAGAATATATTATAATAATTATATTGATGTCAATTATTATATAATCATACTATACCTGATATAAATTGTACTTTTTATTTAAATAAGTACTTTGACATAAAATTAATGATATAATCAAATCAAAAGGAAAATCATAGTTAGATGTTTATTTTCATAGCTTTACTGATTTTTATACAATCGGATTTTCCAGTAAAAAGCTGTACCCATACTAGAAATCACTAGAAACTTGACTTCAAATAAAAATAATTTTATCGATAAAAAAAAATATAATATTTTAGAACAGGAAAAATTATGAAGTATGAAAATTTACTAACTATCGAACTTTCGGCTCACGCGCAAAGTCAGACTTGTTCCAACAGAGCAAATTGAAATCTTGTCAAGTTGTTGGAAACATTAATTTTCTATTACGCATGTTTAACGTTCTGTCTAAAGTTTATCGCATGTAAATAACGCTAACAGTTTTATAATTCTTGTTTATTTTTGTTTACTCAGTTGACACTTGTGATAATTGATAATAATTTATAAAAAAAAATCGATTTCGACATTTAAACATTGATTTATTGTTGGATTGAAATATATTACTTTTTTTATGCCATTTAAAATTGAACTTAAATGACGAAATAAATTAATTATAGTATATATCACAATAAAACATTTATTAAGTTATTTTAACTGTAAGTGGTGCTAAGCATAAACCTAGGTTAATATGGGTTACATCTTGGTTAATAGTTACAACCACAATCTTCCACAACCGAAAACTGTTCCAGAGGATCACTAGTCGCAACCTTGTTATTTTAGTCGCATGCGCGTTCAGTATATAACTTGTTTACAACACTATGTTAGAATAAACATATTATATATTTAAAAATATTTATTTGTGTTTATATTAAATTTAATTGATAATCTATAAATTAAAAATAAATGTACATACTTGACTCATTGTTATCATCAAGGGTAAAACCTACGGTTATATCATATTAGTACAAGAATACAAAGATATCAACATTTTATACCACGATAATATCTCGACTAAAAGTTAAAAAAAAACTAAACTTTATGCGTCAGCACTGAATATAAACGTTAGATTATTTTTATAAAATGTAATATTGGGATATATTACCATATATAATAGTACAGACAATCTTGGATAGCATCTATTTATTGTCGAGTTGGTTTCCAACAGGAAGGTTTTATTACGAATGTATTAGACTGGAAGATGATTATTATGGTCATGTCCCAAAGAATTTTTTATTTGTGGTATATATTTTTCACATTAAAAAATACATTTTTTATCGATATAATGCAATAAGAGTTAATTACAGGAAAAAATAAAATACTAAAATAATTAGTTAAATAATACGTTTTATTTGTCGGTGTATTTTCTACCTAATAAAACTTTGGTCATAACGCCACTCCCGAAAAATAGTCTATAAATATGTAGTTTTATATACTTCAAGCATTAAATTGAAGAAAATAGATAAATATTTTTTATAAATATAAAAAACTGATAACATTTACTGAATTTTGACTGAGCCATTTTTGTTTGACGTTAATATTGAATTTTTCATTAGCAATTGAAAATTTTAAAATGTTAACTTTTTTGACGAATGTAAAATACCTACAAAAGAAGCTCTCTGTCAAAAGTTATAAAAAATTATTTTCTTTTATTTGGTATCATTATTAATGATCTACAATCATTTTGAAAGCCATAAAACTTTAAATATGAAGGTAAGTATAACATGTTTTTTTTTAACAAATATCGCGATTACACAACAATAAAAAGTGAGAGATACTAATAATACGGGAATATTTTAGAGGGGGGGGGATATACATGTTTTTAATTATAGATACACATAATTTTTACTCATTACCATTATAG
This sequence comes from Pemphigus obesinymphae, assembly GCA_025469235.1. Taxonomy (NCBI): domain Eukaryota; kingdom Metazoa; phylum Arthropoda; class Insecta; order Hemiptera; family Aphididae; genus Pemphigus; species Pemphigus obesinymphae. The sequence continues at coordinate 3,615 of JAIPRL010007247.1, forward strand.
TAGTATACGTACAATTAGTAATGATGTCATTTATTATCAGTTCTTATCAAGATATACGTTTTGGATCCAAACAAATAATTTTACTATATAACTATTGTATAAAATTTCTGTATAATTCAATTAATTTTAAATTTTATTTAAATTTGTATCGTAATTGATTTATATAGGTACCTATTTATCTTTTGACATTATAACTGGTGAGTATGTAAACTATTATTTCACCATTTATTATTTTAACTTCTAAAATAAGAACAAATAATATTGCATATACGCTTATTTTGCGCTGCATTGCTTATTTACTTTTTATTCTGTTTTCTTGTACGTAGTAATATAGCTTTTAGTAAAATGGTCTTGTGCTGGGCTTATGGTTGCAAGCATTACAACGAAAAAGATATGTGTAAATCCTATAGAATACCTAAAGATAAAAAAATTTGAAAAAAATGGATAACATTGCTCAGGTTTCATTTTAAAGTTTGCTATGCATATTTTTGCTATGTATATACTATTATAATGTATATTTTTCAATTAAATATTATTATTTTATTAAAATATGTTAAATTTAAAAGGACTGATGAGCCAAAATCAGGTGCAAGGATTTGTAGTTGCCATTTTGAAAATCAAAAAAAAAGAGAATGGGCCTACAATTCTTTTGCATCGTACAAAACAATTTAGTGTACACCATTTAACACCTGAAAAAAAAGGTAAAAAAATTTCTGAAAATAAAATGTTAATGAAACCTTTATCAGTAGAACCAAATATCCACTGTAATGACAACACAGAAATCATTGAAGAATGTTCATTAGATTTGTTATTAAAATCAAAATCAGTTGTTTGGTAAATATTTAATTGTTTTTAATTTTTAAAACCCTAGTAGCACTCAAAGTGCTTTATGAATCTCTCGAATCCTCTCTTATAGTTCGATATCTAAAGCTCATGGGAGTCCGAAAGGTATAGTTATGGCACTCCACAGTCAGTATAACGAGTACCTAAGTTTAAAAACAACTCATACTATGTCCTACATATATATATTGCACTTAAATTTATTTTGTTTTTTGATTACTAAACTATAGTAGAATTCCAAGAGAGACTGAAAATTATAATGATAAATTGGATTTCAAAATATAATAAAAATAAGTATTTTTAATTAAACTATACTGGTGATGATAAAATATACATTAATATATACTAATTTATTTTTCCTAGACGTGACTAGATACTGTTTTAAAAACATGCATTCGGACACAAATATGGAGAAAGCAACTTGCAGTTGGTTTCATCATTCAGTAGATGACAAATAATTATTGTTGGTATAAATCTTCTACTTTACCAGACACTTTTTTATTGTATTCAATGTAGTTTATGTACATTTCATATATCTAAAAAAAACATTAATTAATAATATAGATGTAATTTGTATGTTTACTATGTTTAATTTATTTTATATAAAATATAGTTAATATAATTAATTTGAATGATATTTAATATTATTATTATTTTTTAAAGTAACATATATTATGTTAATATGTCATACATAGCGTTAATAGTTAAATTAAAGCTCAAAATCCCTCGGACTCCTAATTAACGTTCTGCGGGAATGTCATCAGAGTGCGTGTGCTACTAGGGAAGGTATTCATGTATTTAATTAACTTTTTAAAATTTTTTTTTTTTTTTAGTTCACAAACAATGAATGCTTCCAAAATAAATTCCATTATTCTTGAATCTGAAAACTATTTTCTCAGAAAGGAAAATGAAGCTATGAAAATAAAATTGAACCACTTGCAGGGTATTTCATTTACCTATGTGAATTTAAGTCAAAACGATGAACTATAAAATTTATTCACTGGTCTACCTACAAATGAAATATTTCTAGCTTTGTACGGTTTATTAAAAACGTAGAAATTAAGTATCACTTTCAGTGGACGGTTGAGAGTATAAGTAAACAAGATCAACTTCTATTATTACTCTTATGTAATTACGACATAACTTTCCACATTTTGATTTGGCTACAAGATTAAAATGTAGTAGTGGCACAATTAGTAATATCACTATAACTTGGGTTAATATTCTACATAATGTGCTATTTTTAAAATTTATGAGTAAAATTTCATCTAGGCATAAAAACCAAACATGCTTACCTAATTCTTTTAAGCCATTTTTAAACTGTCGAATTATAATAGATTGTACAGAAGTATTCACATCAGTATCTAGAAAATCCATGAATATCCAAAAAGACACTTATAGTAATTATAAGCATAGGAATACATGGAAAGTTCTAATAGGAATTTCACCTAATGGTTTAGTTACTTTTGTTAGTAGCTTATTCCCAGGTTCTACATCAGATAAAGTAATTACATTAAATAGTGGCCTTTTAGAACAGTTAGTTCCCGAAGATCTCGTTTTAGCTGACAAAGGTTTTTTAATCAGAGATATATTACCACAAGGAGTCACTTTAAATGTACCTCCATTTTTAGTTACTCCTCAGTTTACTCCTGAACAAGTAATAGAAACTGAAGTTATAGCTAGAGCGAGAATTCATATCGAAAGAGCAATTCAACGTATAAAATGTTATTCTATTTTAAATTTTATACCTTCCACAATGTTAAAACAAGCTGAACAAATTTTTAAAGTGATTGCTGCTTTGACAAATTTACAACATCCTCTTTTACATGAAATTCGGGATAAAATGTAAGCTATTTATTTTAATTTACTCAAAACTCATTATAAACTAGGTACATAATTATTTTAAAATTAAAAAATTACCTGATGTTATTATAACTTAAAAATATAAATTTACATATATATTACCTAATATCTATTATTATGATTATAATTTATTGATTGTGTATTAAATTACCTATGTTAAACAATAAACGAATTTTTAAAAATGTATTAAAAGTTCATATTTATTCAACAAGAGTTGTTATATATTTTTCTATAAAAAAGTTTTCTAATTTCTCAATATTTTCAAACCACGCAGGATTCTTTTCTATTTCTGTAATTATTGTCTGGTTAGGTGTCCAAATAACAAGGTAACATAACATACGTCTAGTTAAATACAGTTGGCCCTGAATTTGATCCCAGTAAAAATGGTTTTTGTTAATATATATAGAGTCATTTTCAATGTATATGATGTAACTGTGATCTCTTTTTAGCTCAGTACCTAATATTTTATTTCGATACTTCCATGGACATTTTATTTCAACAATATGATCTGACTCTATCAATCCATCAGGAGACGACCCTAAAAATCCATTATTGGAAAGCCACAATCCAATAGGTATAACTTTGACATTCTGTTCTTGTTCTAAAACTTTTATTCCAGAAATTTCGTTGGTTATACCCCATTATATTTGCTTGAACACCACTTAAATTTGTGTCATTTTTTAACATTTTAAATAAAAAATTTGAAAATTTATTTTTTTTACAAGCAGATAGAATATGTCCAAAGTGGCTGGCAGTTAATCTATTTTTCTATAATAATGCCACATTTCATTTTTATTTTGACCTATAGTTTCTTTTGCAATTTTAAAAATAATATTGTCTTTTACATGGCATTTATTATGTACATATGTTCGAATTTTTTCAAAATGTCTTGACTTCACTAATGATTTACATACATTATCATTTACTACATTTTCAATGGAACATAATAAATATTTTGGAGAATCATTTAGTTCTGGTTTTGGTTTTAACAACCAAGATAACCCAACAGGTACAGATAAATTATTTAAAGTTTGTTTAAAATTTGCAATATCATTTTCTGGAACATCAGTAGCAGGACTTTCAAAATGACCATATATTTGGCTAATGGTTTTAACTTCACTACACAAATTTGTTTTTCTTACACTCCATGAACAGCATTGATCTGTAGAGCTAAAATTATAATGTGTATAAAGTGCAAGAGCCGCTATATGGTGACAAATTACTGAACCACGGGGACATGTACACTCTGTATCAATAATACAATTACCATTGAGATAAATTCTTATCTTATATTGATCATTTCTCATACTTGGTTTAACTTCGCCCATAATTACATTTAATTCAAGGTCTGCTTGAAATTTTAAAACATGACCATCTTTATATGCAATTTCCTCCCTTTTTAGTTGTTTTATGCTATCTTTAAAGTATTCGGAAATAGATGAAATAGATAGAACACGATTTCCAGCCATTATTATGATAATTACAATTAAAATTTAATAAAACAAAATAATTACGAAGATAATTATTGGTAATTTACGAATAATAATAATATATTATATTTAATGTTTGGATCCAGTAACAAAAAAATGATAAAGATTGATAACATATATGACGTCACACTAATGCACCGTATTATTATAGAGTATAGCATTTGAATTTTCTATAGATTTACAATAAAACAAACAGTGATACCAACATTAATAAAAATTTATCACGTTGAGCGTTTCTTAAATATAAAAACGGACAGTTAATTAACGAACCATAATTAAATGTTGGTAAAATGCGTAAATTTGAACATATTGTTAAATCACTCGTTAATTATAACAAGCACTCAACTAACAGCTACTTAAAATAAAATAACGTGAGTTTGGTGAAACCGGCTATAAATATATAGTCTTGGAGTATATTGCAGAAGATATTAATATTATTATATTCTAAGACCTATCTGTGAAAAATACTCCTGTTATAATTTTTTTTTTGTCATATAAAATATAAAATTTAATAATAAACAAAATATGCATAGATTAAACCACGAAATATCTAGATATCTATAGTTATATCTTAGTTTGTATATTAAACAGTAGTAGTACACGGATGATGTATTTTTCCACAATATTAAATTTTCTCGATTTTGTTTATCACATGTGTGAAATAAAAAAAAATATGAATTTTGATTCGATGATAATATGCTTATAATATTATATTAATATATATTATAATAATATAAGAATATATTTTTAATAAAACTGTTTTGAAGTACTATAGCCTACAGACTATAAGTAATAAGCATATATTTATGGATGAAAATTGCTTACACAATATTTACATTACATAGATTAATAAATAAACATAAGTATAATATTATTGTAATCTGTATTACCTACCTATTGCAGTTACAAACCGACTAAATTTTAACTTAATCTTGCATTATTCATGCTTATTTCATAACTTTTTATCTTCACGATTATTTTTTATTATATATATATATATATATATATATATATATATATATATATAACGAAATTGTGTTATAGTGTATTAGTAATTTGAGTATACAATTGATAATTAATTTTAATAAACAATGTTACACAGATTACAAATAAATATATAAGTATTAAGTAACCATATATTTATAATGACAATTTATCCATAATCCATATAAAAAACTTTTAATGATTACCTACCGACATAAGAACACAATTCTCATTTTGTTTAGTTATAATTAAAATAACCAAATAATAATAATAATAATAATAATAAAATTTATACCAGTCAGTAGGGAGTGGAAGAACTTCGTCAAATATAGGACACTCTTGACGGATGTACTTAAATAATTGAAGCAATGATAAATTATTTCTTTCTTTAAAACTATTCCGAGTGGTTTCGACGAATACCTATTATACATGACTTATCAGTAGCGGCTCGTGTTAAGGAGCACAGGCGCACGTACACCGCCTAAAATTTCAGTAAATTAGCGTATTTTTATATATTTATTATATATAATATCTAAAATTATTATTTAATATTATCGCTGTTTTAGTAATTATTGTCGTGCCCGTGAATATTATTATTGTGCCTACATATATTACGCATCGTACCGCTGTATTGTTGGTTGCTGTTGGTAGCTGGTCCGTCACGGTCATAGACTACATATAGATTGATTTATATAATGGATAGATTACATATTATAGTGGTCTCAGCCACTGTCTCGATGCTACCGCAACGTTGTCCGTTGCGCACACTTGAAAAATGCATATACGATGCGCTGTTTATTCACGCGCAGTTGTATTTTATTCCCTCTCCGGGGAAAAATACATCGTGTCAATTATATAGCATGGCGCAGAAAACTAGTTTGAAACATCAACTATGTATATCCATTGAACTATATGATAACTGGAATGCTCACCAAGCTGCAGTGTTGCCCGAAAGAGAATGTTAGAAAGAGATGGCACATACTATATGGTGTTACTATCTTTGTCTTACACATGAAGCTAATATCTTACATTCATTTACCGCGATATTATTTTAATTCGGTTCTTAAAATTTGATTTATTATTATTTTTACTTCCACAAAATATTAGTGGTATGTAGTCTAGTGGGAGCTGATGGTGTTGTCAGGTCCTCGGTTCGAATCCTTTATAAATAATATTAATAATAAATAAATTAGAAATAAATAAACGAATCCAAATAATTTTTGCATTTTTTTCAAATTTTATTGTTCATTATATTATATAATATTATCATATAACATATAGCATAATCTACAGTAATTGTCAAGTGTACTAATGCTTCGCTCAGAATCGTTTTTTTTTTTTTTTTTAGAATGAAATGATTTATCGTTGCTTTCAAATACAATATATACACCACCAGTATCCTACCCAACGAACAAAGTGCTTCTATCCCCTACTGATCGGCTTTTTTTAATAACTCAATTTGTTAGTTTTACGTACACTTGTGCACTTTTGAAAAAAATTAAATTGCAATAATATAGTAATTTTATAGTATATTATACTAAATAAATATGACTAATGAAAACTTTTTGAAAATTGAATTTCTACAAATGAAATGTTTACAATATGTAATCGATTTCCATTCTGATATCGAATTAATTTATTCATTGGATTGATTAAATACAAAAAAAAAGGGAAAAAATAAAATCGAGATTGAATCAATTTAAACCTATTATTCTTTATAAATGCTTTATTGAACTACAAACTTTATATTATAATATATTACTTGTATACTATACACATGTATTGTTATGTATATATAGTATATACTATATTTTCATTTGAATCATCGGCTCATTAATATTCAAATGTTGTAACTAGAATTTTCATTTCTTAAAGAAATAGGTACCTAATTTATATTTCAACTTTGTTTACATTATCGAAATCATTTTTCTTTTTCCGTCTTCTGTGTTCTGCATTAATAATTCATATTGTACCACAGTCATGTCATATTATTGTATATATTATCTATAACTCTTATATTTTTCTTAAATTATTGTATTAGGTAAATTTACAATTCAAGATTTTATCGTAATACACATTGTATTGAATAATATTATATATAATATATAATGTATAAATATATTATAATAATTTCATATAATATTGACAAAAAAAAAAAACGGCATAAAAATAAAATAAATACCTAATACACTGCAATTATTATAGGTATGAAGTAGGTATATTTTAATTAAGATAACGAATAAGTTGGTATTTCTATTAATAAATATAGTATAAAATAACAAACGATAATGCTGCATTTGCATTTCGTTGCACGAATATACCATCGGAGTGAATTTTAAGTGTTTCTCAAATAAATTGTTTGATAAAATAATAATAAATGATAATAAAAGAAAAATGAAGTAGGTATGTGACCTACTCTATTGTGTAACGTCCCTCAATTATCTTAAAAATACATTAATTATGTCGTAAATTATATAGAGATGATTTAAATTACTATATTAACATGTTGTAAAATATAAAATAATTCATTTTTTATAGGTTTGATTTAAATAATCCATATATACTATATTATATACTTGCTTTATCATTAAAAAGTGCAAAAAGTTTAAAAATGAAAGAGATGTATAGATGAAAAAAAGGCTATTGAATTGAATCTAGGCAAAATTATTCGAAAGAAAAAATATAGAGAGAAAAACTCATTATTTACGTATAAATATAATGCGATTTATTGCATTAATTAAAGACCTGTATACTATTAATATATATATATATAGATAATAAAATACGAATTTAAGTATATAGTATATAAGTATAATATACATATACTGAATTTTTTATTACAATTTTATTCTAAATATTATTTTTAATTCCCAGTGGTATCACTAACTGTTGTTATCATAAAGTTATCAATTGATCTTTATTCATTATACTAAATATACCTATAAATATATATATATATATATATTATATAATTAATGCTCGAATCTCGTCTTTTTCTTCGTGACTTTCACCGTACTACGGCATTTTTATTTAACCTATAACGGGTTTTCAACAATGGTTTTCAGATATTCTTTCTTCCAAACTTCTTTCCGGTTACAATATTATTGAATCAATATGTTTACTATCATTACTCTATACTGGTTAGTGGATGTAGGTAGGTACTTTTGATAAAGCCTGGTTTTCGATTACATTTATTCATCGAATAACGCTAAAGGTTATTCGGTAAATAAGGAAAAATAGAGAATTATCGGTTTTTTAATATCCAAATAACGCTTTTTCGACGAACAAAACATGGAATAGTTATTTAGTTTTTTATTAGTTATAAAAAAGTTATTTGGTACTTGTCCACTGAATAAAGATTTATTTGTTGAATACATTTCTTATCAGCCATCACAAATTATAAACACTGACTGAAAACTGAATATAATTTATAAATTATAATTTGAAAATATTAATTCTGCTTAACGGATTTTGATGAGTATGAAATGTTGACTAAAAGTAACCAAATAAATATGTACAATTTGCACCAAAATCCACTATTACAACACTATATTACTACCACCTATTAGCATTACTCTATACCGAATCACTTTATTCGCCGAATAACTATCTGGGAAATGATTTTGCGACGAAAAACTGCACTTATCAATTTATTGGAAAATTAATTTATTAAATGAGTAATATTCGACGAACAGTAATTTGGCAAATAATATTGGATTATTTTGGAAAAAACCGGGCCAGAATCTATTAAAGAAAGAGTTTTACGAAATATATAAAACGTCAATTTACCAGTTGAAAAAATATACGAGACCAAGACGTGTAAGAGAGCCCTTAATTTTGATCTTATTGAACACGCCACTGCAAAGTAAAACTGTACAAGCAAAGGGTAAATTGCGTAAAAAAACAAACTATCTACTGACCATATACTACGTTGAAAGGTTTGCTATAATATATAGTGTAGGTACTAAAATGGTTGTGGCCTTACGGGTATAATATATATATATATATATTTTTTATCACTGGGACCTTCATTGGATCGACGGGGATAGTGCCGACGACGATAATAATTATTTATGTTATCGGTCGTCGATGGTTTAATAATGGTGTTTCGGCGCCCTCGTTTTCAAGCAAATGTTTGTACAATTAATTTTATTCCCAATAACGATCTGCAGCCAAAGTGTATGCACTTTTAAATGCACATAATATACGTCCGTTATACGAGACACGTCTCATATACACGTATATATACCATACATTTATTTCCCGTCGGAATAATTGTGTATTCGCACACGTCGTATACAATCCTATCGAGATAACGAGTTATTATTACCTATTTTGATTGCTATTATTGTAAAATATTTCTATTTTTAAACACGCGGCCGATAAACCGACGATAAACGTTTATGGTTTTTTTTTTTTTTTTTTTTTATAGGTCAATCGTGTCAGCGCTGCCTCATCATTATAATATATTATACTCGTATGTACACCTATAATGAATAATATAATTTTTTTTTTTTTATTGAACATACATAATAGGTAGGCATAATAAGTAATAACATATATACGCCTACGTGATCTCAGGCACAGATCACCGGATGTTGGTCCAGAATTGAGCGTGTAGGTAATACTTATTACCAATAATTTATAGACGAAATCATTATCGATGACGCAGCGGAGGCTATTAACAAAATTTTTACTTTAAAGAGAAATATATCTATTTAAATAATTATTGGAATTTAAAAATAATCGAATATCTTTACAAAATTAGAATTTTGGAAAAAAGTCTCTGCTACATCATCGATAGTGATATAGTCTATACATTTTGAAATGATTAAATTTACTCCAATATTAGAAATTACGAAGTTAAGGTAAGAATTTTGGACGTAAATGTCGTATATTATCAGTTGGTTAGATTGACATAGCAAATGCGGGTGCTACGTCCTCTTAAAAATCACTTTTATAAAAATACGGTCCTACCATGGTTGAAATATACTAGGTTATTACAAATAGCCTCTGTTGTTATCATAAAAATAAAATGGCAGCGTAAGGGTAAAGATTCTTATCATTACCACAGAACGGCTATCAATTATATATAAAATCAATTTAAATAAGTATAATATTTATTTTCAATGAATAAAATATTCGATTTATTCGTTAAATATACAATTAATAAAGTTATTTTACAATTATTAGTAGGTAATTTATACTTCATATATTACATATATTACTTTATATTTTATCAGCCAATCAAAATATCGCCCCTGACGCTGCCATTTTAATCTCTTCAAGTGATAATACTATAGAGTGAGGTACAACTGCAATAACCTAATATATTTCAACCATGGGTCCTACTTGCCACGTCACTGCTCACCTCAATAAAAAGTTGTTTATGACTTTCATCAACGTTTTGAATACTTCTAAAAATGAAGCTGCGGCTCCCCTAAATCCACGAGTCCCTAGGTCTATCCTTAATTACGGCACTCATTTGATTTAATTATAATGTCTATGTACCAGTATAGTATGATCCACGAACCACGATATTGTGATTAATAAAATAATAAACTTTTGTGAAAATAGTAAAAAGTTTTTACTCAAAATAATTATATAGGTACGTCATATTAAATTATAAGTACATTTTTTAAATCAATATTAAAATTCTCGTAAAAAGACATTAAAAATCTAAAATTAAATTGTTGAGAATAAAAAAAAAAAAATAAAAAAACCACGGTTTTGGTTTTCAAAAGTCGATTGATTTGAAATCATTGAAATTATATTTAGCTGTACGCTTAAATTGCTATGATAATTCTATGCATTTTTTATTATTAGAAATTATTTTAGGTTAATATAATTTTACTATGGAATACATGCATCGGAGACAAATGTGCAGTTATCCACGTCATGTCATTGACATTGGTGTAACTTATAACCATATAAAACTTACATTACACGTGTATGTAAATAACACATTATCCATTCTGTTTAGAGCTTATACATAAAAGGATCGAGGCCAATTATTTTAATTCATAAATTTATATGATAATGTTATGTGTTATTATCGTTATTATTATTAATTATGTTTAAATTTAATATTTATATAACAGATTAAATGAAAGGAAAATTGTATTTAAATAATATACGTAATGTCTTTTACACATTTTAAAAATGTATTTAAATTTTTATTCCGTACATACTGTACTACTTACTTATTAGTTATTTTTAACACAGATATGAATGTAATTGAGTATAAATGTATATTATGATTATAATTTAAATTTATATAGGTACTTGTACGTAAATACATTTGTTTCCGTGTTTTGGAAATAATTATCTAGTTCGTAATATCTATATTACGTTTAATATTTATATTTTTGAAATGTTCAACGTTGAATACCAAGGTCCAAGATGCTACGAAATAATTTCGAACGGGCAGATTGGTTGGGAACGGTGTAAATTCTGAAGTACAGTTTTATTATAGTTAGTATATTATCCAAAAACCTAAAGTAAGTAGAAGGGTTCATCCATATGTCATTTTGGCATCGATTGCCGTAAACGAAACGTTTAAAAAAAAAAATGAATTAACTTCACGCTACATCCGTATATTTTTGGCGAATGCGAAAAAATAAAGTTCGAAAATATGTTTTTTATTTTTTATTTTTATTTTTATTTTTCTCATATATAATATATATAATATATCCAATTACCTCGAACGTTACGTAAAACAACGTTTAATTGGTTCCGGCTAAGATCTCCAAACATTTTAAAATGCAACGTTGGGAAGGTGTCCAAATAAAAATGTTTTTGAACGTATATTACCTACCAATCGCTATATTATACAGCTGCGGAAGCGGGAAGACTCTTGTACATTATTCCCATACATTTGTTACCGAACGCACTAGCTATTAAAAGGATGTCAGCGCACTTTACGAATTGTTAAAAAATCCATTTATTCGTTTTTTAAATAAGTATACCTAAGCCTTAAGTAAATTAATATATTGAAAAATAGCTATACATAAGACACCCGTCCATTAGATACCTAATGTTTTTTTTTTTTTCATTTATTTACTTAATGCTTGTTATTTCTAAGACGCTTGCGAATGGTCTTAAAATTGACGAAAACGAGAAATTATAATGCGAGTTTTTCATCGAAAATGTATTTTGTCATTGTATTATTGTATTATTTTTAATGTAAAATACATTAACGCGGAACGAAGACAAGTTTTTATAGGTTTATTTTTAGAAACATCCTAGTTTTGTATAGTTACTAGTCTAATAATACTATTATAGTATAATACTTTTCATTATATTTGAATAATATTGTTATACTCTACTATTTTCATAATATTCGAGAACTGTATAGGGATTTAAAATACTACGCGAGAAGTCGTATAAAATAACATAAAGAGATTCCACAAAATAGCTAGGTACAATAAAACCACTAATGACAAAAACAGCGAAAATCAGAAATTACCTACCTACTTATTAGATAATCATTACGATAAAATTATAATAGGGTGTAATACACATTACATGAATAGTGTATTTTCATTTAATTTCAAGTACCTATTAAAAATGAATAATAAATGATTAATTTTACATTATAAATACATTTAATTCTGACATGGTTTTTGGTCTGAAAGATTATTATAATAAAATTAATAATAGAATAATATACAAAGATATAGCTAAACGAAATTTACAAATAGTTAACAACTATGATAATAGAAATATTCTTAATTTGTGAATTTTTTTTATGTAACTTTTGAATTTTGAATTTTAATAATACATTTTATAATAATATAATATATATTTTCGCTATTTTTGTCATTCGCTGTTTTCGTCATTTGCGGTTTATGCTGTCGCTATTTCTGTAAGTGTTGTTTTTGTTCTGCTATTTTGTCGTGATATTTGTATAATATCATGTATGTATACGAATATTATATTAAAACAGACGGAGTAAAATAGCGTGTGCATAAATATACAGACAGTACATATTAAAATTAATTAAGAGGATGTCAGTGCAAACAATTTTTAATTAAAAACTCATGTTAGCGTTTCTCATTTTTAACAACTTGAAAAAATCGTAGAAAGATAAACAAAAAAATAAATTATAGATACCAATATTACTTAGTGCCCTACGCATGGTTGAAATATACTAGGTAATTGCAGTTGTACCTCCACTCTATAGTATTATCACTTGAAAAAATTAAAATGACAGCGTCAGGGACGATGTTTTGATTGGCTGATAAAGTATAAAGTAATATATGTAATATAAAGTATAAATTACTAATAATTGTAAAATAACTTTATTAATTATATATTTAACGAATAAATTGAATATTTTGTTCATTGAAACTGTATATTATATTTATTTAAATTGATTTTGTATATAATTGATAGCCATTGTGTGGTAATGATAAGAAACTTTACCCTTACGCTGCCATTTTATTTTTATGATAACAACAGAGGCTATTTGCAATAACCTAGTATATTTCAACCATGGCCCTACGTAGCGTTTTTTCAATATTTAATTTTTTTTTAAGAGTTATATTTATTTAAAACGATTCTAAAAAGTTAGTTTTTTAATAACTTATTAACCGTAACATATTAATTTTTTGCTTCATCTTTCTACGATGTTTTTAAGTTCTTATGAATGAGGTAAATGCAAAAGTAATATTTTCAATAAAATTTTATAAATTCATAAAAAACAATCATTTTCTCATCAAAATTAAACAGCTATGGTGATATCATTGTATGTACACTTGCACACCTAGAGATGGGTTTTTACTTGGTCAACTTGCTCTCAACACACACGAATTCTAACGAATTTCTTAGGTATGGATGTTATACCTTGAACCGCGAATATTCTGTTCGTAGTTTTTCGTGAGCAACCTTAAACACGGTCTGTAAGTTTTTGGTTTCTGGGCCATGTTCAAAGCCCAAAGGAAATATTTGTCAAACAGGCGACCAGCGTGGATACAATTTTATACCTATTTTACGTATTACATGGAAATTCAGTAGCAGTATTACCATAATGCTTTAACCAGAATGAAAATTATCCAGTGTCTAACCGATCATGGATCCTTTCTCGGGAAAATTTGTTTGTGTTCGAATGCATTTTCGGGCGAAATTCTCAATTGAGGACTCACCTAAAAAAAGTGTAAAAACGCGTGGAATCACGCATTTTAAATTATAATAAATCATATATAAGGTGTACGGATGCAACTAAGCTCTAAAATTAAACAATAGATTAGCCAATGATAGCTGTTTTGTACACCAGGCGTTTTCTATTCGCGTTTTCTTCATAAAAATGAATGGTAAACTATTTGTACTATAAAATTTATATTATGTATCAGGAAAATAACATATAATTTGACGTTCTTATAATTTTTAGAGGGCTAATAATTAATTTTTGAAAATACCCTAAACTCGGTATAATACGTCTAGTGAGACACATTCATATTTCAAAATCAAAATAAATATACCTTCCTAAAGTTATCTACAAAATATTATATGTACCAGGTACCTATAAAAGAATCTCGTTAAAAATTATGTTCCTTGGGCAACAAAATGTCTTAATCCGGGCCTGTCTATGCCTATAATAAAACGACAAATAATAATATTTTATATAATAATAAATAAATAGATATTAAAATATTTAATAAATAGATATATTTTAATATAGATATATTTTTAATAAATAGATGTCTAAATAATAATGTCTTTATCAAAATTTTGCATGAAATTTGAACTCGGCCAAATCTTGCAATTATTTCAGACTTAAAAATATATTCATATTTCTAGGAATTAGATTATTGTGAATGATTATACTTATTTTGTGTGTATTTTTATGAAGTTAACTCAGTATACGATGAACCATTTGGTGCTAAGAATTATTTATTTAAAAAATCACGTCTACGTCTTTCCAATTACATCTCAGGATCAGTTTTACCGAAGTTCAAGGACACGCACTTTACAATATCAATATACTGTAATATATTTTACTGTACTTGACCTTAATTTCATGCTTGGAAAAGAGAAATTAAGTAGGCACCTATATATATATATATATATACTGACAAAGGTAGATCGATAAAAGCCGTTTAGGTTTGTGTCATGTATGTTATTTTACGTCATACTCCACATGGCGTAATGGCATTAATTCAATATAAAATTAATATTATTAATTTGATATTAACATTAAATCAATGTTAACATTATTATGATTAAAAAATCAAACGATTTAATAATAATAATATTATAATTAGTCATACTATAATTCCAGATCTATCCGAGTTGACAAAGAAAAAAAATAACATCTTATAAATTATTATTTTTTCATTGATTAAATTTAAAAAAATTGTTCCCTCTTTATGTAATATATGAATATAAATATATATATATATATATATTTTATACATTTTGATTTTGATTGCGATTTAAAGAATATATAGGATTTATATTATTCTTTTTTAAATCATTTGATTTTGAGATTTTCAAAATCCTACTTTTGGTGATTATGGATTTAGTTTTAAATTTATATTTTCGTAGCAATATAAACATTAAACACATTGGTAATTATTTCAAATAACAATATTTAGGTTTTATTGAAGTATTAAAAATAATGAAATCTATAAAACTATTCTGTTGTATTATAAATAGTTGGTATTTTCTAAACTTTAAACGAAATCGCAACAATAATATTTTGTATGTAATAATTTTTTTAAATACAAAATCAATTTACATTCATACAATACTATTAAAACAATGACCTTCAATAATATAGAAAAGGAACGATATTGATCTATCCATGACTTAAATCTGTTGTTTTTCTTCATTTGTATAATGTATTATAATATTTTTGTAACATGATATTATATTATGTAGCTTATACGAGTAAATATACGGGCCTCTTAATTGGGTTTTGCGAAAATATCCAGTTTATACCTACTAATTATTTTTGAAGTGCAAGTATCCTAGAAATAAAAATATATAGATAATATCTGTACTTTCAAAATAGTACATAATATATACTTTTTTAATATAACAAATGATGATGACTGTAATATAATATATATGTATTTTATATCACTATGTTTTTTTTTTTTTTTTTAATATGACTGTTATTTTATTATCATTATAAAACTATCGGAGATTAAGGTAAAAGTTTTTATAGTTCTTGTGAAAATATGTGGAGAAATTTGATGATTTCAAGAAATGAATGGAAAAGTAAAAGGATTCTCATGTTGACTATAGGTCAATTGATATAAATAAAAAGATAGTTGATATCCCATATTGCAGAATCTGATATTTTTCCATAAACTGTATTAAAATGTATTGCTTACAAAATACGGAAAGCAGGTATTTAGTTATTATTAGGTTTTTAATAAATTTTAATAAATAATAAATTTTAATTCATGTAATTTTTTCCAAAATTGTATTTTTAGAACAGACGTTATAGTGTAAGTTCGGTCAATGGTCATATCACATAATATATATATATATATATTATTGAGTATAGAGTATAGACGTATATATTATAAGAACGGATTTTTATTAAAACTACTATAGCTACTTCCTATATACACAAATAATTATACGAAAAATATATGTATTTTTTTAATTAAATGTAAATGTAAATGCTTTCTATTTAACATTATATTAATTATATATATTGTATATTACATAATAGAGTCGAAAGCATGAAATATAAACCGTTATTACCATTCAAAGGAAGAAAAGTCAAGAGATCTCAAATCAATCACCTATATAATATATTATACCTATATAATATAATATATATTATAGGTAGAAGTCCAGATGTTTATGACTTGCATTTTTTTTTAGAACGTTATATAGGTGTTGATTTCCTAGCTAAAAATGTGATTCAATAACATACAAATCTAAATAAATCATTTTTATTTTTGTTTTGGGTTTTTTTAATTTTCAGGCATTTTTTGACGTTTTAAGGTCATTTTTTGTAAATAAAATTTTTTTTTCAATAATCGACAAATAAATCATGAGTACTATATTACGTATTATTACTTTTTTTTTATTATTTTATGTTATTTATTTTTTTATCATTTTACGTCATATACCTACATTTTTTCACTTACAATTTAACATTTGTGCATAAATTTTAGTTTTTGAAATGTACATTACACTAAAAACTTTGAGTAAAACTGCAAATAAGAAATATAAAATACGTCGTATAAATATAATACATATACGACATACCTAATATAGTATATAATTCAAGAAATTTAAACAATTTTAAAGGAATTTTTATTTGTTTGTAGATTATAAATTAAATTTTCCAAGGGTATTGTCGCAGGTTTTTGGAGTATTTTTTGCGTTTTTTAGGTCATAAACGCATTATTTTATATAATTTTTTATAGGTTTTTAGGACGTCATCATGTAGGCTCTAATTATATATAGGTATTATAGAGTGGTCGACGTCCCGAACGTCCCGGGTTTTAATTGGGAAACAATTGCTAAAAAAACGTATCGCAACTCATTTTTTGTGCTCCTGCGATTACAAGTTATAGTTGTTCAGATATATGACGCGCATAACGTGCAGTTTAAAATAATCTTATACTCGTATATAATACTTATACAATAGTGAAAAAAAAATGTATTTACCGGTTCAACCTTGTCCAAAAATAGCTTTAGGAATATAATATATGCCTAAAGCATTATAATTATGTTTCGAAAATAATATGTTATATTGTACAGGCAGTTACCAAATCGTACAATTTATTAATCAAAAATTCAATCCATCTATTTTAAACTAAGTAGAAATGTTTTCATATAGATAGATATAGGTACCTATATATTTATATTCTATATAGATGTGTCGTCGTTCGGTTGTACACTATTATATTAGTTGATATTTATAGTATCGAATAAAAATGCATATATTTATGTACCTATCTATATTAGTTCGAGCCCCCTGTCGATCTGAGTAACTTTTACAATCCCTAAAATTCAGGCCAACTTCCATATTGATAATATAATCACATATAGGACATAGATGATCAAAAACGAACGGGTAAAAATAATGAGTCATAATGCGGTCTCTCCGTGTGCGAATGTGACGCAACGAATCTCATTATATATAGTAAACGGGATGCAATATAGAAATCACCAAAACAGATGACGTATATACCTATATTATATTATATACCACTTATTGGTATATTGTGTTTTAAAACAATTTGACCGTTAAAGTATAGTTGTGTGTTTCAATTATTATTTGTACAATATTATATAATAGTCGCATATTAGAAATTACCAATGCGTATTTAGGTTTAATAATGTCGCGCATACATTATCATTTACAGACAGTTATCATCATTTACTTTGAATATTATCCCTATCATCCGTCTACAAATAATGATGGAGTAAAAGGTAGAGTGAAAAATAAATAAATATACGCCAAGTGCGTTAACTAAATTATTTTTAAATTTGGAATGGATATTATACAGGAGCAATAAGTCATGAATATTTCAACTAATTACCATTAGGTATATATATGTCTACTCGGCTACCCTTGACTAAATGGAATATTTTATACGCGCAGGTCCAGTTTATTATATCTGTTGAAAATAATGATAATATTATGTAATTTATTCTTATGGGTTTATTTTCAGTATAGGTATATAGTTACGTTTTTTTGCGCTAGTCGTATCTCTAAATGCCGACAAAAGTGCAACACAAAAAAAGCATCAATATGAAGATAATTTAACGTTTTTATTTCACGAACAAAATTTTATGGATGACAATACTTGAACTAGAGTATTTTTTTCAAATTCAAATTCATACACAGTGGAACGTGTCGAATAAAAATATATTCAGGTTTAAGTATATATATATATATAGGATATATTGCTTATAGTTCTATATGATGTACTTAACTAATAACTATACAAATAATCCTGAGATGTTGAAACAATTTCCGTTTGTAGAACGATAAAAATATTATTGTTATTGAAATTGATATAACATGTAAAATATAAACAATTATTAAACATCTACAGACCAGAACAAAATTATCTTCACAAATCGTTAATACACAGAGTACACTACTGTAGACGATGTACTCATCGGTATATTACTATAGTAAATTTTTAAAGAGGAAGTGGTTAAATGATAATATTTAGAAATCAACAAACCTGGAAGAATGAATATGAATATATCATCGATAAATCATCCAATATTCCGCAAGTTAACCCGGAAGATAAAATAAGTATAATAGGTATACAATTTAATAGTACATAATCTATATATTAAAAAAAAAAACTATTAAATATAAAATTTGTTTTACTTGGAAGAATGGGGGACTTTAATGAATATTAAATGTAATAAATAAGTTTTATAGTCGACAACATGAACTCTATATTATATTGTAGCGACGAAGAGAGTATACCTATTTTGATATTTTCTCACAACGATAGTTTTAAAAATTTTAAAATGTATATATCTGTTTCATAGTAGGTAGTAATTTTAGATTAGTTTGATCGAATTTTTGTAATTTTGCGTAATGCGATTATAAATTCAATGTATACGTGTATATATCACTGCCGTTTGAACTATTTATACTACTTTTTATTAACATCGCATTTCATACAAATTTTTTTGGATCCCTATATGTAATTTTAATAATATAAATTATTTTTGTCGGGGAAAGTTTCTTAAGATGTATTTTCTACGAATCAATGCAATACAATTGTTAGATTATTTCGATATTAACAAATAGGTTTGGAAGGAGAGCCCATAAAAGCAAGCAAAAAAAAATATTTAAAATTCGCTCCCAGCGGCACTGGATGTATGTCGGTGGATATTTTTGACAAGTGGGAGATGGGTTGAAAACCAAATATGAGAGTTTATACTTTATAATACAACGAACGATCCAATTCGAAGTTCAAAAATAATTATGTCATCTGCAGTCTATAGAACAATAGAAATATTTTCATTCGAATTTTGGTAAATAGGACATGAACAACTCAATATTTGGAAACTTAATAGACAATTGCATCACTAATTGGATTGAATATAAGCCTAATCGTTTATGGAAGATTTGTAAGAGTCTTCAAAATATCTTAAACCTAGAGTACATAAAATATTTTACTAATGGCTTATAAGATCAAAATATTTATCTAAATGACTTAACGCCGACGAAATAGTTTTGCATAAAATATTAATAAGTGTACGTAAATAGGTAATACATTGGCATAATATAAATAACACATCAGTCTAATTTAGTAATTTAAAATATGCTTCTTCTTCTTCTGCTTCGCCTTCTCTCCCAACTATTTGGGGTCGGCCACCCTGGTCCTACACTTCCACTTAACTCTATCTCCCGCATCTTCTTCACTTACTCGCACCTTCCTCATATCACTCGCCATTACATCCCCCCAT
>JAIPRL010007248.1:0-24207 GCA_025469235.1 Pemphigus obesinymphae
ATGGGGTATACTGTATCGTTGAGGGTCTTTGAGTACTTAATCCAGTTGATTGGACGACCTATGGTTGGAGGGGAGGAAGACAGAGGTGAATCGGAGATTTCTAGTAAGATAGGGTTGTGGTCGGATGTTAAGTCTGATAGGTTTTCTGTGCGAATTGAGAGAGGTATCCTTACAATGGCGATATCCAGTACGTCGGGTCTATATATTGGGGATGATGGGAAGTGAGTGGGTGAGTCGGGGGCTATGATAGTGTAGTCGTTTCTACAGGAGTGATTAAATAATATGTTGCCCGCTGGATTCGACGTACGGCTATGCACGTGGGGTGTTTTGCGTTAAAGTCCCCGGCGACGATTAGCCAATCAGAGTGATTTAGTAGTAAATCTAAGTCGTTAGGTAAGAGAGCGGCGCTGGGTGGTTTTTAGATGGCCGAGATGACTATTTCTGAGTTACCTATCTTTGTTCTAATTGAGGTTGATTGAAGAATGGTGTTTATGTGTTATTGTATGTGGGTGATGCGCCGGTGGATTAAGATAGCTGTACCTCCATGGGCTGGGGAGCCTCGTTTAGGGGGCAGGTCAGTGCGGTATGTGTCGAAATTTGGCATTTTTAATTTTGCTGTGTGAGATAGTCGGGTTTCGCTTAATAGGATTATGTCTATGTTGTGTTTGGAGATGAAGTATTTTAGTTCGTTTATTTTATGGGTGATCCCGTTGGCATTCCAGTGAACGATTTTTAGGTTATTCATTGAAAGTGGAAAGGATTTGCAAGAAGAATTTGATTGTGTTTGCGATTTGGATTTTTGGGTCATTTGTGGATGTAATAGCTCCTAATAGCTCAGTGAGTAATTGGATAATTTGTTGTATGTTAATTTTGGGGTTAATAGATTCGTTTTTGGTGGCGCGAGCGTAATTCATTTTGTTGGTATCTTGGGTTGGGTTTTGGTGGGGTACCTGATTATTTGTTGTAGGGGATTGGTTTAGAATTGGTCGGGTTTTATTGGTAGTTGGATTAGCGAGTTTAACGTAAGAGGAGCACCCTCTGTAGTTGGCAGTGTGTGCCTCTCCACAACTGCAGCAGGTGGGTTTTTGTTCTGGAGATTTGTGCATTCGATTGTAGGATGAGATCCTGCGCATTTCACGCACCTAGAGGGGTGACCACAATTGTGGGAGCCGTGTCCGAATCGCAGGCAGGCAAAATATTGAGCCGGACCTAACTTTTTGAATGCTTCGACCCGGATTTTTACGTAGAAGAGGCTTTTAAGGTCAAAGATATCTTTTGAATTTATAGTATGATTTAGAATAATCATACATATTGGCATAGGTTTTTCCGCTGGGCCGAATCTTTTGACGAGTTTTATATTGAAGTTATAACATTCAAGTTCGGATTTAAGCTTGTCTTCAGTGATGTCTATGGGGATGTCTTTCAGAACTACCTTAAGCGTACGTTCTTCGGAGAGTTTGTAGGTGTGGAATTCTACCTTGAAGTCGGAAAGCGAGCGTAGTAGAGTTTTGAATTGTTTAATACTGAAGGTGTTTATGTGGACGTTTCCGTCCGCGGATATCTTGGCTGAAATTTTGGCCGGTTCATTTTCTGAGTTTGGGTAAATTGATTGGGCTGCTTTGCGCCATGCGGAATGAGCTAATAAAATGGGTAGGATACGAACTTTTGGGGTAGTGGGAATGTCAGGAATAGATGATGCAGGTTTTTGCTGGTTGAGTTGAATTGGTGTTGAGAGATCGGAGGTTGATTTTTTCGAGTTGGTGGATACTGAACTAGAGGAGTCGTCGGACTAGCTGTTTGGAATTTCGTCGTCAGACGTTTCCAATGGAGGAGAAGGGGATTTTGGTGCGACGCGTTGTGGGCCCATCCTATTTGGTGGAAGATCAGGAGGGGTGGCCCCCTTCTTTTTGCTCATTTTTTCGGGAGGTGGTGGAGGGGATAAACGATCGTTCGTGCGTTTTTGGCCTCCCATGGTATGGTAAGTGGATGAATTACGATTGGCGAGGGGGAGCGTTGTGGGAACGTCTAGCGAGTCCGACCGAGTGGGACTCGCAGCGACGTGCGCGGTATACTCACGAGCGGCCAGGGGCTGGCTGTGTAAAATTTCGACGCTGGAGTTGACGATGCTGGGCAGCGATGCAATCCTGGATGTCCGAAGCAGTCGTGTTGGCAACCGCGAGCTAGACTCTACGGCGCGATACGTTGGTTGGTTGGCAGTTGGGCTCTGGACTACAGCGTACGTGGCTCTACGATAAAAATCGCTGAAGCAACGTACGTGAAGACGGAACGGCTGCCGGTACTGGAATGACAATGTTTCCTTTTTTTTTTAAAAAAGATCCTTCAAATTTTGCTGACTCTTATGTCATTGCAATGCCATGATTCTTTAACTTGGAACGCAAGTTACAAGGTGAACCTAAGGTATATTCCGAATACTGAGCATTGGTATATAAATACTTAGTATTTGGTTATATACAACCTACAACACTTTTGGGGAAATATATAGTTCTCCATCATGCGGCCTTCAAACATGCAAGAGATAAAATTTGTTATATGATAATTGATGGTGAAATACTTGAAAGAGTGAAGAAATATAAATATCTCGGGAGTATAATAACAGAAGATGGAACCTGTAAGAGAGAAATAAAAAGTAAAGTATCTCAAGCCAAACAAGCATTTAATAAAAAAAAAAGTTTATTGACATCAAGAAACATAGATTTAAATATAAGAAGAAGGCTTGTTAAAACCTATGTATGGAGTGTTGGACTATATGGAAGCGAAACATGGACAATAGGAAAGAAGGAAGAAAACAGATTGCTAGCTTTGGAGATTTGGTGCTGGCGAAGAATATTGAAGATAAGTTGGATGGATCATGTAACAAATGACGAAGTATTCAGAAGAATTGGAGAAAAAAGAAGTTTTTTAGAACATTTGAAAAAGAGAAGATTGAAATTCATAAAACATTCTTTAAGACACAGTGGGCTAATGACAAGAGTGATAGAAGGTAGGATAGAGGGAAAAAACACAAGAGGCAGGCCGCCCCTAGAATACATCAAACAAATTCAAAAAGATGTAAATGCAACTTTCTATCATGACCTGAAGAGGAAAGCGGAGAATCGAGATGAATGGAGAGTTGCTTCAAACCAGCCGAATGGCTGTTGACGGAAAAAAAAAATATGATAATTATTTGTTGGGCTAAAAATATAATGTGACATTATGAACGGCTGATATTTGTAAGATATATGGACAGATAAACATTTTACCCTCTGAATACAAATACCAACATATTCTGTGGTGAAGCAATCTTTCCGAACCATTATTAGAGTACTCTTTAATGACCTCATATACGGGATTGCTTCCTCACCCTATCGGGATATACGGGTACTTCATAAGCTTGAAGAAGACGAAGGAGATAAATATCCAGAAGCTTGAGGTATCCTTTCTACTTAGACATACATGGATGACATCATTTATCATTTGCGGAAACGGTTGACAAGATGCAACTACTTCAACAGCGTAGTTGTGGGCAATCGGAACTCAAAAAATAGGCTAGTAATTGCCCAGAAGTCCAATGGTCCAGAAGACTAAATTGTGGAGTTGTCAGTTTGATCCCAATGAAATGGTCCGTGTTATCAGTCATCGCGAAATCTATGACCTTGGCCCCAATCACATTTTGGGTGAAATGCTTTATGCAGATATTATGGAAAAATAGATATATTTGTCTTTAACCCAAAAAGTAAGTATGAGTGGACAATTTTTAAAACACCATTAAATTCAGAGTCAAAAATTAATATATTTAATTTTTTTTAAAAAACCAAAAAATTGTTCTGGTTCTATACTGCATTTCTTCCAAAATTAATATTATTACGATAGGTATATTCATACATCGATTTAATATTTTTGTTGATTTAAAATCACCAATTATTTTACGGTCAATATTTTTCAATATTATATACAAGCACGGATCAAGGATTTGGGAAAGTCTCTCAGCCCCTCCCCCCTAAATAAGTCACTGTTATTATAAAATATAATAAGGTTAATACTTCGTAATGTATATAAAAGAACGAAAATGTTCGTACAAACGGAGTAATGCGCGGTAACAAAAACAAAATGAATTGTTTTTCAAATCGTCCGGTGAGTAAGAACGAATTCAATCGTTCGCACGCGCGGAGAAAATAGCGTATGTTGGAAACGTAGATATGTCATAATAGATTTGTTTATTTTGGTCGCCGTATCACAGAATAAATTAAATCAGAAGGGACACTTAAATGTATACAAAAAACCGGTGGCCATCTTCCAATTTAGCAATCGTTATTTGTTACATAATATATTATGATAACGGTTGCGGAACGAGAGGGAGCATACGACGACGAAAGCTCGTCGGAAACATGCCGATTGACGGAAAGGGAGGGTGGTGGCGTAGTGGGAACAATATACAACATTCAGTAAGTGGTCACACTTATTGCTAAATGGCAATATGGCCATCACGTTTCTCCATGATAAGTATACTAAAAATGTTAATTTTAAATAGTGTCTTGGGTGTGGCCTTATCGCTTGTACTGGAATTCGGTGACAGGTCAACTAGAGCCCCGGATATCTAGATCTTCACGGATCAACTAAATCCCCAGGTTATTTAGATATCTGTTATGATTTAGATGTTTGCAGTCAAGTAGATCTCCATTTTCTTCCAAGGAGTTTAAATAATGTTATTAAAATTGCATAAGGTGATTATTGCCTTGATGGGAGTGTATACAATTTTTCAGTGGGAAGTATTGACGCCCCTGAAATAATCTCTGGTTAGAACGGTTCTACTTTCTATGGTATACATTTTTTTATATATGTATATTATATAAATATTGGAACTCTGTATGAAAATGCTGTTCGACCATAATGTGGTAGTGGAGTGGAAGATGATTGCCGCCTGCTCAACCGGTTTAACCTTAAAATGCGGAGAGTATAAAATCAATAGCTTTTTTCTCCACTCAGAATTTAAAATAAAAAAGTACTATTTTAGTAAAAATAGAATTAAAAGATAGTTAAAAAAATACTAAAAGATATGTCATATAAGAAACTTTTATTATAATATAATGTAGAGATACAATTATTATTTTATTTATAATTATTTGATGAAAAAATTTTAAATTTCAAATAAATGATTTTAAATATAAGGATTAGGTAGATACTATAGTGCACAATTAAAATTAGATAATAATCAAATTTAAGTTATAATAACATATTATTAATGAATTATATTCATGTACAAATAATATAATAAAAATAAATGTATTTTTAAATTAAATATAATTTATTGATTATTTTATAATTCACCACAATCTAGGTTAATAACTATTGCAAGATCACAAAATTGGTTTACATTATAATTTTTCTCTGTAATGAAAAATATATAAATCATATATATTTTAGTACCTATTATAGATATTTCTAATTTCATGAATAATAGGAAAATTTTTTTTTAGTAAGTGGTTAATTAAGGGTTTCGGAAAAACACGAAAAAGCCCAATATTACAATGGATTTAAAAAAAAAATTCTGTGGGTGAGTTTTAATGGGTTTTATTTTTAGAAAAACCCATTTTATCCCACTAAAAATTTAAAAACTTATAGAATGATCTAATGTTAAACTACTAATTGATGTAGTGTTATTTTATTTTAGTTTTTACCAGTTTTATAATTTATTTGTTAAATTATGTTTAAATAAAAGATTTAATAACATTTTTGTTTTACTTTTATTACTCATAAGCAATCAGTCCTGACCAAGGTCAGTAACATATTATTAGTTTAATTTAATATAATAAATTATAATATACTATACAATAATAATATAATTGGTATTAACTTTGGTATCTATATTAATAATAACACCTATATAAAATTATTATTATTACTAGACACTTATGAATAATTCTATAGGTATGTTCATAGTTAATTGAGCTATTAATTTTCTAAATAGGAATTTTAATATTTAAAATATTGTGGGAAAAATTCAATATATTTTATTCAACCATAATAAAATGTTTGAATTTTTCTAAGTTGGTGTATTGAGTTTCTTTTAGGTGGGTTAAACTCAATAAAACCCCTTGGGCCTTTTTGGATTGGGTTTTTTCAAGCCAATCCTGAGTTCATTTGATACAAGTTAGGAAATCTTTACTCTTTGAGTATGCTATTTATCCGGGTTTCTATATAGGTACCTTAAACTAAATCAGAAAAAATTATATAAATCGAACATAAATAATCATAATTATCTCTAAATAAATTTCCTGAAATGTTTTTAGATTGACTTACAAGCCTATGTAGTAGTATATATTTAGTATACCTTAATGATTTTACTCGAAAATAAGAGACTTGAATAAAATTTTATGAAAGTACTTTAATTGAACAACATTAGATTCTACAACTAAGGTTCTACACACATTTATGATAAGTGAAATATTTTCTTTAATGAAATTTGAAAATCAATAAAACTACATCCTTTGTTAAATGTTGAACCCTTAGTTTAATAATTAGTCCATATCTCATAAAAACACATATAGAAACCGGGAAATATAACACTCTGGTAGTGTGAGTTTTTCCTATTTTCTAAATAGTTACCCATCGATGCAATATTTAACTTTTGAATGTTTTTACAATATTACACTAAGTAAGTATTTATATAAAATTACACTATGTAAGATTCAAGTAACATACGTTTTTTAATTAATTATTGGTGTAGGTATTAAAGTATAGAAAAATGATTTACATTTCATGAATATTCATATTTCTTAGCCTTGCAGGGAGAGGGAGTAAATAGAATATATGGCTTGGTTGGGGAAATTTGGTATGAATTCAGGGGCCAGCAAAAATATTGATTAATATTTGTACAATTTATAAGTTAGTATTATAATATAATATATTGTAGTGAATTAGTTTAAGAGCAACACCTGTCGGGTGCAACTCTTTATAAGTGCAACTCCTTTTATGTGAGACTATTTTGTAAGTTCAACCACTTTTGACTGTGGAACCTTAAATTTCAATCTTCGATTGAGGGTGACACTTTGTAAGTTTAACTAATATTCAGTACAACACTTCATTAGTAGAATTACTTTTACAATTCGTATACATCGGTTTATGTAGTTTATTGGAAATAATATTGTTAATTTATTAATTTTAAAAATATTGCGCCTACTGCGGACACTAGCATTCGCTTTCTAGAAGATAATCGTTCATTCCTAAAGTGTTCTTTCTAACCTATTCATATAACGGACGACACTGTAATGTATATCGACAGATAATATATATGCGTATTCGGAACGAACGTCCCGGTCGGTCAGGGACGAACGGTAGACAATGAAACGCGGACCAGGAAACAAGAATCCAAAGTCCATAGAGGCTTACAAGGGACGCTAAAGCCGATTTCGGAAGTTCCGGTCGATAATACGACGATGCAGGAGAAAGGCGGGTGATAACGGAAATCAGTGAATTAGGAATCGCATTTTTTCTTCCCGACGTCGAAAGCTTGGAGAAAAGGCGAAAATGCAGAGGAACGAAAAGCGTAAAAATGTCAAAATGACCGAAAAAAAGTTTGAAAACGATAACGGTAAAGGAACACACATCGAGCAACGGCGAAAACGGTCTAGGAAATTAAATTTCTATAAGAGGTTATCTCATGAAAAAACGGGTAATAAAAGTTAGCTTTTTATACAAAAAATTACAAATGTATCATGTCGTTCGAGTATATCGGTCATATACTTTTGTACACGGTACTTATTCATTTTATTTTCGTTTTACAGCAGAGAAAAAAAATAATGCAAAAAACTTAATTCCGTGTCAATAAAAATAATTTAATATTACTATTGAGTCACAGGTGATAAGTATTTGTCTTGAGTTCCCAAACAAGATACAAACACCAAAAGGGTCCTTTAATTTTTGAACTTTTTGAATATTGGCTGAAAAATATTTTTCTATAATCTATTTTATATTATTAATATTTTGTATTATGTGACAACTCTAATGGTCGTTGCATTTATATTATTATTAATCGAGTCAATTAAACAATACATCACACAAAAATTAAATTATTTTTATTAATAATATATACATTTCAAATATTTATTATATTAAACATTAATATTTACCCTGAAAACAGATACAATTTCTGTATTTTTTAGTCATAACTATAAAATACCAAATAATAATTAATAGAATAGTATCAAACCTATATTTATTATATTAAGTACTCAGTATTAAATTATTATTTAGTTTTTTGTGTTAAGACGATAGTCTTAAAAGCCCATGATCATTTTGGAATGCATAATATATAAGTTCTGTGTTATGCACAAAAGTCAATAATGTAATATTACCATATCTATTTCAGTGTTCCTACTTAAAAAATATTAAAAATTTTCCATTTTTTTTTTATATGATTTATGATATAATATGTTACCCAAAATTCGTAAATTATTTTAAAATTTTATATATATGTATATATAAATATTATGAAAATAACATATATACCAAGACAATTTTAAAATTCTTACCCCTAATTTATATATGCTTTAAAGTTTAAACAAATATTAACTTTTTATTTTCAAACGGCAATATATTATATTATTTTGACATATTATTGACGAACTTAAATAAATAAATGTAATATTTTTTTATTTTATATTTTATGTTTTCGATATTTCATTATGAGCAATTATTAATTATTATTATTATTAAGTATTTAAATATTTTGTCATAGTTATGTATGTAATTTGGACTATTTAAAATTATAATTTTCTTCATTATAACTTACTTTGTAAATAATCTTAAAATATTTAAATAACACAATTTTTTAATTAAATTTGTGTTACATAGATATAACATATTTAATTTATATGGAGCCAATGAGTTAATCGCATAATTTCATTCATTATATGTCAATAATTTTAATGTAAAAAACGTTAATTATACCTACCTACTTAATGGTAAACGCTTTTCTCTAATATAGCCTAAGATGAAAACATGTTTTTAGAAAACTCAATAAACCAAGTTTTGAAATTTACTCTTCCATATAACTGACACTAATATGCTGTACAATTAAATACTAGTTCATGAATCGCGTTATGGTTATTAATACCGTGATCAAATACAAACAATGGAAATAATTCGGATATTTTACCACAGATATCTTAATTTATAGTATGTTCACCTGCTATCATTTATTTTCTGAATAGTTTAATTAATTTATATATAAATATATATACTATAATTACACACTCTGAAACCTAAAAAGACGTATAGACTGGTATTTTGTCCTCGTAATTAAACTACTGTCTCACATATAGAAACAAATTGTGAATATTAAAGTATACGCAGATTATAATTTCACATTGCGCTGGTTATGATATCTATATTTATATATATATATATATATATATATATATATAGCTTAATGACCAAGAGCCTAAAATAATTAGATGACCACTTATCCTAGCATTCCTACGTTTAATTTTAATTAATTATGGAAAATATAGAATCACTCGAAATATAATATTCTATGTATAAAAATGTACAAGATATACAAAACGTTTTAGTATTTAAGAAAAGTATATTAAATAAAACTATAACCTCCTATAATTCCGAACTATTTGTAACGTATCTAACATTTGTTAATTGTTTTCACTGCAAGTAGGTGTCTAGAAATAAAATCTAACCCTAGGTATTATCGCATAAAAATATATGATTGTAGAATCCAGATGTCGGATACAAATGTCCGTTCTTATTAGGTTAATACGTATTAGTTCATTTGATAGGGGACATTTTATACATTTGGCCATTATGTTGGAAAAAGATATGCTATCCACAAATATATAAATATAATAATTATTTAATTATCTTTTTATATTCAATTATCTACATATTAATCATTTAGGAAAATTCACTTACTAGCATCATCTAAATTACAAAAATATGCTCTATTCGCTTCAGCTAAAAATAATAATATACTATTATAATTTCATTAAAATAATGGTAATTATACGTATAAACTTGATTACAAAAATGCTACATACTTTCAAATTTTAAATGAATTTATAATTAAATGAAAATTTATTAATCCATTGATGATTCAATATATTTTAAATACTATTTATAAATAAAATACCTAATCATCTCATATATCTATATCGTAGACAATGCTAGTTTTATTACTAAGATCAGTGTGCTGAATGGAAGTATATGTGTTTTATAAAATTACATCGGCAAGTTTTAAAATACCATCTAAAATGAATTTGCTATTAATAATGTTCTCGTACTCCAAAGTTCATACTCTACAACTCCTACTCGATGTATATTCCAGAAAAAACCCAATATACATATATTTTGTAAAACTAAGATATCCTTTACGCTCCGCTCAAATTCTAATAATTAGTGTATTGTGATTCGATATTTGTTAATAATAAGTAGTTTAGAATTTGAGTTTATCAAAATTATCAAAGAATTACAATAATAAATTCTTTTATTTTTTAGTTTTTCATTTAAATTCATCTAAATAATTTTAGCATGTAGAAAAAAAAAAGTTGATCTTCGAAACTTGGAAATGATATTTAACAATATGAATATAGAGTAATATTCAGCTCTTGTGATTCAAGCATCGTTCCAGCACATCTAAGTATGATATATTCATAGCTAACTAATAATTTAACATATTATAATATATGGATTCCAATGTGTAACGAGACAAGTTCGAAGCCAAAGGCATAAGTGAAGAAAGTGGGATGCCCCAAACTATCATAGCACAGAGGCGACGGGCGTCTACTGATATAACAATAGCAAGTGATGTTTGTATGTTACAGTATCTATGACAATAAAAAAACTAGAACACTGGAAAATAGGGTGAAAAGTTTAGTTCTCAAAGATCATCAAACAAGTCTGATGACCAACAAGAATGGATAAAAGCTGACGAAAGGATATACATATATATATATATATATATGGAGTCAAAATTTTGATTGGAATATATATATATATATATATATAGGAAATAGAAATGACAGAAATGATGAGCTCACTTTCAAAGGTTAATATGTAAATAGCCGAACAAAAAAATTTGCATACGCTACCAGGAAATTTTCTATTCATATGATGAAGCTCATCTCAAGCCCCTAAATTAAACATATTTTTTATGATCGTTCACTTTTCTATATTTCAATCTCAGTAGAATGCTACAGATCAAATAGCCTGCCCAGTGCTTATTCAGCCCAAGCTTCGGGCATTTCAGCACGCACTGTGGGTATTTGCCTCGGTGTCTGGAGTGTGTAGTTCCTTATCTGACCAAAAACTGTGCCAAAACCATGGAAGCTGACCCCGAATACGCTAATTGTGACGGAGTGCACACAGAAAATTATACTAAATGCCCGGCTCTTATTGAATAGAAAATGAACGGCGCTCAAAACAGCTTTATACATAATATCATTCATTTAATAACACCTTTCCTGGTCTAGCTTCTAACATAGCTAGACACCCTTCTACATCTCTAAACTCTACTTCTCGTAACATCTAATGCTTTGACGAAAAAGCTTATCTTAGCGCAACTCGCTGATCTCATTTTCAGTGTCTCTACTGGTCGATCAAAGTCATAGAAACCTTTATCATCATTCTAAATATTTTACTTCTATTACTCACCCAAAACTCTCAACACTTTTATTGTATTTTGGAACCAGAGCGTCAGAACGTTGCTAATTAATTAATTAGTCTACGATCAAAAATCGATAATAAATCATTATTTAATGCTCTGTTTTCAAACTGGAAATATCAATTAGACGTCCCACTAGGCAAGACCCTACATCTCAAATCGATCCAAAATCCAAATTTCTCTTCCAGTATTCAATTATACTCAGATTTTTTTAAACAAAATATCACCTAACGCTTATTCATACACTTCAATGACTAAAAATCATACTATGTATAACCAGTTATTTATCATAAAAGCTTTTGAACAACTTTTCGAATTATTATCAAATATTACGACCGGAAAAATCAATGTAAATGTAACAATGGATAACCATAAGAAAAATTTTTTGGGAATCTCATGGCATTACTCGGAGATGCCTTGAACACTTTCAACTCACTTAAGAAAAAATGTTATTTTATATTATATTAAAAATATAATTTTAATAAATGAAACCCATCCTATTCAACCAGCCTAATTTCCACCCATACACATAAACTTAAACATAGACAATTAATCCACCACTCTGTTTCAATTAATACAAACACATTAACGAATATCTTAGTCCAAATCTATATAGTCAAACCGAAATCAGACTCGAAGAAGTCGAACTAAATTCCAAACATCACTTCTGACGCAGTAGATGAATAAACACTGCTGATAGAATACTCTCATGATTCCTCGACCTCAGAACCGACACAGTGGTTGGAGCTCCTTAATCTCCCAAAAACTACCCTGAAAAATGAAATCTTCTTCCTAACATTGATGAAAACCGGAATGCTGAACTATCAACTAGAAAAGTTCCCTCTATACTATCATTACTCACCGATCATTCTGGATCTATTCCATTACGCAACTCATACTTATTCTCCCAAACTGACTTACAGCGCAAATTGAAGATCTTTCGATAAGGACATGCAAAAAACCATTTCCTAACAATTGATACCTCTTCACCTTAAAATATTGACCATATAATTTACCAATCTATCAAAAGCCCAACTGATCCAATTACGGCCAAACTATATCAAAATAATCAACCTTCATCTCCTACAAAACCAAAATTTGATCTTCTCATTTTTATTAAATTTGAAATAAATCTAAATCGGTGCTTAAGATCGCACACGAAATAACAAGATATCCACTCATAAATACTCAACAACCAATGAAATATGGTAAAGAACCTCATTTTTACCCTCAATGAAAACGGATGGTCAAAGTCTGGTGATATCTGCTAGCTCCGAAAATATTTATTTAACTAGTCACAATTAAGACATCAAATACGATGATAACTCGAATTATTTCATGAGCCCAAGTAGCCATGCACCCCTCTCCAAATGTTTTCGGTAGTATCCAAAATTGTAAATGAATATTATTAAAACCTAACCAACTTCTTAAGTTTATTTTATAATCTATTTCCATGTGTAAATTTACTTAGGAACGGTCATTTTTCGAATTCTCTAACAGTTTTTTTAAGCGTAAATAAAAACACCAAATGAACAAAATTGAAATTAAAAATAGTTAATTCCATAAGATTTTAGTTTTAACTCATTTTATAGAAAACACGGTATACGTTCAATTTGGTGTACAAGATTATTATTTTAATTTTTTACGTTTAAACAATACGTATTTAATTATATATTTTAAATATGAAAACAAATTTATTTTAGTTGTATTTTAATATTCGCTATTCTATACGTCGTTATTTTGTCTTCACAAAATTTCTACGTTCATTATTTAAGTTTGTTTACATAGACATGATAAGTACTTAATCTGAATATTATTGATTAATAAAATAATGTATAGCTAAACTAAATAAAATATACATACTAGTGTTTGCAGAAGCTTCATTGTAGTCGCAATCGATATCTACTGTTGAAATATTATTTAATTTATTAATATTATTAAGTGTTATCAACTATATAATATATACCTCTTAATGTGACTATTATAAATTAACTCAACTTTAAAAGTATCAGGTTAAAAACGTAAGATATCATAATGCTCAAACTACACATGTTCTCAAAATTAATAGTAAATAAAATCATTGTGTTTGCTAGTACTAAATTTAAAATTCGTTGTATGGATTGATAGACAACATGTCCTGAGCTGTCAATAGTTTCTACGTTTTGGCAACAAAAATATACCTATAATGTTTAATATTGTATTATAAGGATGATTTTTAGTGTTAAAAATGTGAAAAAAATTTTTCATATCAATAATTTCCAAATTATTGTGTTTTTTTATTCTAATAATATTTATAAATTAATTATTTATAGATATTTATTTTGCAATTAATTAATTTGGTAAAATTAATTGATAAAATATAAAAAATGTCATAAGTTAATCGTAAACACTTGTTGCGCCGAAGCTGCAGGTCTGACGATTTATGCAGTTGTCTGCAACCACCTGCGTTATACTAGTATGGATTGCAAGGTGCCGACCGTTTTGATTGATTTAACTACAAAGTATATGTGTTTAGCCAGAGTAGTTTTTACCCGAATCATCCATCGAACGAGCAATAAAGCGGTTTAATGGGAGCTAACTTGGTCTTTGTACCGATAAGGAAAATAGAAGGTTTGCTCAGAATATCGAGAATGCCCATTTACACAACAGCTGCGTATCCTGTAACGAGGCATCACAGTACCCGTACAAAAAATATGTGGGGACCGGAGCTGTGTTGCAAAACCAAAGAATGTGAACGGCCGAAAGTTGCGGCCTGACACGCATTGTGCCCAATCGAGTTGAATGTCATGTTGCAACGGGCCATCCCTTTCACACATCACCTGCCATGTGCGTGTGAAAAATGAACTCAGTGTTGCATCCATTGACAAGCTCTTGGATCGAAACTTCTTTTTGCTGACTTGTATGACGTTACTTACTTACTTACTTACTATGCTTCTTATAAAGTAGTCAACTTTATCAAATCTAGCCACACAAACTCCAAAATATTTTCAGTATTATGTGAAGATATGGGCAGTCTTCACAAAACCATCCTTTTTAATACTAATAAATACGAACGGACCGATTGCGGAATGTTCCGTGGCGCGAATACTGCTATTATCTTTACGTTATGTCCATTATA
The DNA here is from genome assembly GCA_025469235.1 of Pemphigus obesinymphae. NCBI lineage: Eukaryota > Metazoa > Arthropoda > Insecta > Hemiptera > Aphididae > Pemphigus > Pemphigus obesinymphae. The sequence goes on from JAIPRL010007248.1 coordinate 14,787, forward strand.
TGGTAGTGACTGTATTATATACCTTAAATTTATAACTACCTCAGACTCATACTCCTTATGTCATTATTTCACCTTCATTTATTGGTTACTCTTATAATGATTTAACTAATATTCTCGTGAATTTACTATTTTATTTTATGGTTAATGACTATGATTTAATGATTTTAAATTTATAAAATTTTCCATATTTTAGTATATTATTTTTATGCAAAATTATGATGTATGATAAATAATTATAAATATTAATAATACTGATTTTGTTTTTTTTTCTAAATGTTTTACAATATATTATTACTAATCACAATCATACCTTTTTCATAGATTTTATAAAAAATACTCGATTAAAATATTATATTCATGATATTATATTGATTACTTATATAGAAATAATATTGCATTAACTTTGGAGTAATATGTAAACATTTTCTTTTTCAAATAATAATAAATAAAAATAAATGAGTAATATTAACTCCTATAATATATAGGTACGAGGAATTTTATATAAGTAATACAATTGAATATGATTTTGATTATTACTATTATTATCACAATCATAAAATGATAAAAATAAATTACCATTTTTTAAACTTATTGCAGTAGTAACATTAACGTGCGCATAGGTACAAAACATGAAGCCTATAATAACTACATCTGCCATTTCTGGGACGGCGGGATGTTCTTTAAGAATATAGCTATAGTCTATAAAGAATATATTCGTAGCTTATTGAGATATTTTTTACATGATACGAGTGCATTGGTTTGCATTGGATCTATCAGTTATATAATACATAAGAATACCAACTGTAGAACACTAATTTTCTACAGTTGGTACTTTTATTGTTAAAAATAAATACAGTTGCCATGTCCAATCATTTATCATCGTCCACAAATCACAACAAACTCAAACCCCTAAAATAATAATTTTTTTATTTAAGGAAAAAGCTTAAGAAGCAAGAGTGATTAGCTGTGTACATGGTATATTTACATTATTTACATAACTAGAAGATTTGTTTACAACTTTAATGCGAGATCTGTTTATAACAGATAGCTATGATATTTGTTACTTAAGAGCATAGATAATCTATAATTAAACAATTGTTTAATATGTGGTCTATACTCGATTTTATAATACATTTTATTCAGAATAATTACCATAAATATTCGTAGATATAGTTTTATTTTTTGTTTCTCCTATTAATTAATACTTGTTACTTTATAATGAGTGAAAAGCGAAAACCAGTAAATTCTAAAATATTTCAAAAAATTAAAACCTAAATCCAATACTAATAAGTAATAACAGTAAACATTTATGTTAATATTTTGATAATAATTCTTTTATTAAGTTTTTTTATTATTTTAATATACCTAATTTATTCTATTTTTCTTTTGTTAAAAAAAAAAGAAAAATAATTTGAATCTCCATGTAATTTGGAAAATAATTTGGAAGAAGAATACACAAGCACAGATAGAAAAACATGAATTTTAAACTAATATAATTTATATTAATATTTTTTCTATTTTTATGTGTGTTTGATTCTTTGATTTAAGAATTAAATACTAACATAAGTTATGCTAAAAATATGTGATTTAATATTAAATGTTAATTGTTAATTATTGTCTTAAATGTTGTATTTTGTTATGTTGTGTTTAACAAAACAAAATATATTAGTGTTTCAGATACCAATTAATACAATATTCACAGAATATTTCTAAATGTTTTTTTTTTGGAAAATGTTTGAACTGTTATGTTAAAAATAAAACTTGTATACTTTAGTAGATGGCATTTTTGGTAAATATACAAATTAGATCCTTAGTATTTTAGATAAATTGAATTATTTTACAAAAAAATTACATGCTTAAGTAATAACTATTAATCATTTTTTTATTATATGTATGTATATGTATCTATTAATTGACAATTGAATATTAATAATATTGAAAACATTGTTAAATTATTTAAAATCTTAATTTATGTATGATGTTTTGTCTATTGTATACTATGTATGTTTAAATTTTTTATTAAGGCTGTGGCGAACTATTTTTAAAATCTTAATTTGATGTCACACTAGAGTACATATTTTTTAGATACCTAAAACACATATTAATAATCTAATTCATTAATTTCCCAAATAAGCTTTGGAGTTCGGAGAAAAAATGTAAATGGGATCATTTCAACCAGTTTATGAAATTTACCCTTAAACAAAGCAAAGTAACAAAAATCGTGCTTTACAAAAAGATTGGTATAATCAGTATAGCTAGATTGAGTACAGTCCATCTGTGTATTTAGTTCTTTGTTTTCCCTGTTATTTATTTATGGGAAATCAATTAAATAGTGGCAAATTATGATGTGATGCGTTTACTACAATAGAATTATAAGGATGGTGCGGGGTATCTTCTGGTATTATAGAAAATAATATATAATATTTCAAGAAGATATTCTTTATTAAATTTACAATCATATTATTTAATTAGATTAACATTACTGATCACATACAATATAGTGAAACGACAGCAAGACAATGACTACTTAGGTACAAAAAGGTAGCTTCATCATAACGACAACACCAGTGTCAGTGTGTCCAACATTATATACATATATCCCAAACACATTCTTTTTTTCTTTTAGATTCTGATCATAACGAGGGAGCTAGTGGTTTTACAATGATGTTTATTTTTTTTTCTCTGTTAACAAATTTACTACTAGAAGGAGTGTTCTATCCTTACAAACTTACATGGTTTCTTATAGAAAATTATTATTTTCTATAAGAAAATATTATTTATATTATATATTATTTTCTTATAGAAAACCTCTGCAGAATTCCTAGGTTCTCTCATTTTAGTTACAGCCTCTGTCAGTAGCGGATCTGGTAATACACATTCTTCTGTAAATTTTATATCTACATACAGTAAAACGTCGATTAACCATCACTTTCTGTTATCCGTCATCGGTCACCGCCCAAAAAATAAGTTAATAAGGTGATAAGACAATCTCGATAAACTCGTCGTGGTGCCTAACTATCAAGCGTATAAAAATAGTTTGTAATACATATCCAATATATGCGATAAACGCGATAAACGCGACAATTAACTTACGTATGTATTGTAATTTAATCAGTGACCGATGAGCAGCCTATATGTGTGTGTGTGTGCAATGTGGATTGTTTCAAAGATGGCAGAAAAGAGGAAACGTGTTGTATTAGGATTCAATCAAAAACTCGAAATTATTATATGTTTGAAGAAAGGTGAAACTGCTAGGTACAAATATTGCTCAGATTTATGGTGTAGGGAGAACAACAGTGAATGACACAAAACGAGATGCTGAAAAAATTGAACAACATGTGTTGCAAATGCAAAGCAACGATAGAGATGTAAAACCATGAAACCGGCAAAGTATGAACAACTGGACAACGTTATGTATCAGTGGCTTATTCAAGCCCGGGGTCAAGGAATTCCACTTTCAGGTCATTTTATAATGACCAAGGCAAGTGAAATGAATAAAAAACTAGATGGCAATGCAAACTTCAAATCAAGCATGGGATGGCTTGATAAGTTTAAATTTTTTCACGGAATTCGACAAGAATTTGAAGTACAAGTATAGGCAAATGTCACAAGTCTTACTACTACGTCAAATACGAAATATTGCATCTAAAAAAGCTAGAGCATCACAAAAACAAAACAAAAAAAAAAAATTACAGATTATTTTGTATAATATGTTTTAGTTTAATATTGTTTAGTGTAGTATGAATATATATGTATAAGTATGAATTGTTTTTTTAAAGTACAATACACACGTTGTAAAATTTATATTTATGTATACGTTTTTTTGCAAAATTTCTGTTAATCGTCTATTCGATTAACCATCATAGACCTGGTCCCGACAGGGACGGTTAATAGAATTTCTACTGTACTTTAAACTAATTGTTGTGAAATGCATTTTTTTTTTTATTAAATTTAACTCCCCATTTATTAACTTTTTCTACTACCTTATTTAATACTTTCTTGGATTCTAATTCACTTTTCGTTGCTATTATTATGTCATCAAAATAAACAATTACCTCATCTACACCTTCAAATACAAACATAGCCATTTTTGGAAACATTTCTGGAGCAATGGCAATTCCAATTCTCTTTTTATAGCTTGATTTAAAAATTTTGGATCCAAGCAATCACTAGTAATCACTAAATTATTGACCCACTCTAGCTGTTGTTTTATCAATTTTTTGTATTATTTTATTTTTTTCTAATTTCTCTAATGTGTATTTAAAATTTTCTTTTATTTTAAATGGAATTCTGTGAAGTGGTCTCACTACTGGTGTAATATCATCTTTTAAAATAATTTTATATTTAAATGGCAATTCACCAAGCCCTTCAAATATATTGTTATCATTTTCAATAAATTGGTTTTTCTCTTTTTCATTGTGTTTACTGTATATTTAAATTTTCTGTATCAATCTCAACTGCTCACATTTTTCACAACCCAATATCAGTTTAATATTTTTGTTATTTATTATGACAAAATCAGCATCTACTTTTTATCTCACACTGTAGCCTTATTTTCCCCTTCACATTTAATAAAAACCCACCAAACGTTTAAACCTTTGTATTAAAACTAGTTATGTTTCTCTTATTTATTCTCAATTTATTTAAAAACTCATATGGTAATACATTTAGATCTGCTTCTGTATTCAATTTAAAATTAATCAACTCATCATTTATCATTACTATTATTTCCCATTCTGCATTCTTTTTACTAGTTATTGTATCAATTAGAAAAACCTCGTATACTTTACTATGAGTTTTAAAACTAGTACTATTATTATTTTTACCCTTTTAGCATCCAATTTTAAAATGTCTTATCTGGTCACGTAGTTTGCACTGCTTGTTGAACGCTGGACATTCTTGAGCCTTATGCTTTTATTCACACTTCTTGCAATCATACTCCTTAGGTTTGTATCTGTCTTCATCCCTTATTTTAGTTGATTGTTGATACTTGGCATTTATTCTTTTCTACACTTGATCTTAATTTTTTTTTTATACTTCCTGATTCATTTTTGTAAGTCCTACAGCACTTTATGTGGTCCACTAATCTTGACCCATATTCTCTGGTTAACATTATTTAATTTAGCATTGCCGTTTCCGTTGCTCTACAGTGATCAACTATTTTGTCAAGTCTGGTGTTCTTAGTAATCTCTCTTGTAGTTTGTAACCAAACGCACATTTTTTTGTCATTTTTTTCAGTTCAATAAAGAACTTATCAAATGTTTCTCCCTCAGCTTGACTGCGTTTAAACAATTTAAACTGCTCTGCTATTATATTTTTCTTTGGTTTAACATATTTTTCAAGTTCCCGAAAAAAATATTTCAATAATTTCGCGTTCAATTTTTAAGGCTTCCACCACTGAATATGCTTTTTTATCTAGGCCACTTTTGAAATGTGACACTTTAACTCTATCATTTTTTTTTTATTAAGTTCATTCGCATCAATATAATTATAAAACTGCCTCTTAAAATTATGTATTTCATTCACAAAATTTAGTTTTGCAGCAGAAATCTTAAGAGTTAGGTTATGTTTACACTTACCGCGTGTATTATTGGTCGTGTATTCGATATACATTTTTTCTTTTCTTTACTTTTTTTTTTTACTGCGTTACACCAAATCCAATCAACTGCACCATGTATTGTACTCTGGTATTATAGACAACAATATCTGTTTTCTAATATTTCAAAAAGATATTCTTTATTAAATTCAAAATCTCATTATTTAATTATATTAACATTACTGGTCACTTACGACATAGTCAAACGACAGCAAGACAACGACTAATTAAAGGTACAAAATATGTGGCGGCTTCATCACAACGACAACACCAGTGTACAACATTATAAACATATATCCGAAACACAAGCTACATTTATTTTTTGGAAATCACCAAAAAAACAAAATTTCACATTATAGTATTTGTGGCAATGAAAACATTTTTAAATTCGAAACCAATCGATTAAATGTTAGACGAAGAAAGAAAAACCCTAATGAAAAAATTTGTAGCTTATCGTATAATGTATAATAGAGAACTCATAACTCATTCAATAGATATTTCTCTGTAATTAGTTACAGAACATTTAGTTTTCATGGCCATGATGTAATAAAAGACAGTTATTATCAAGAGCATTTTACAAAGCTAGTATAACCTATTGTCAAATTATGATTGTATGCTTTATATGTATTTTGAGACAGCTAAACAAAACATACAATATTTAACTAATCGTATTCAAAACGACATGATTACTTACATCCCTTAATACTCATGAGCGTTCTCACAGTGGGGGGTACGGGGATAGATCCCCTCCCATTGCTTTTTTTCTTAATGCAATCTATACAATGTTAATCCAGTACACATTCGATCTCTAGTCTTCATATCTAAAATAATGATAATACGTATATATTGTGATACAATAACACAGCAGGTAAGTGGTACTACCTACTAGGATAGAGCAACACTATACAGTTGCAAATATCAATACAAATGCCCGTGTCCATATTGCTGCAAAAATAAGGCAATAAATGTAGATAAGTGACTTAATAAATATTTTAATTTATCTTGATAATATTAAAGACATAATATTAACGTCTATTTATCATTGAACATTATTTTTTTAATATAATGATGAATGATTACTATTTTAATTGGAATGCAGTACTGAATCATGTGTAGTAGAGATAAAATATGGTTCATAACCATGGTCATTGCATAATAACATTGTCCGGCTGATGGTTTTTATTTTTTGTTATCAAAAACAAGGTGCATTGATAAAGAGTTTTCCCTGCTCGCGTAATATATTATGATTTTTTCTATTATACCTACTAGTTAAAAATTCCCCTAGGTGTACTGTCTACGAGATAGAGGATTCTTATTTCTATGATATAATATAATACCTTCTGTTTTATTGTGATTTTATGAAACTTTAAACTTTTTCGAGAAAACTGCTTTATTAAATACAAGTAATACAAATTATTATATAATTACACATATAAATTATAAACAAATACATGTATTTTTTATTATAATATATAATTAATATATCTGTAGGTAGGTAATTATTATTGTTATTACTTATTTATAATCAATATAATATAATATGATGTATGTTATTAAGTTATACTATTACCTATATTATGTTAATAGGGTATAGACTATGTTAAATTTATATCTACTAATTAAAAAAAATTTTTTAATTTTTTTAATTTTCATTTTGTTTTCCATTTGTACTCAGAAAATTAATAAGTATAGTTAGAATATAATTTTTTAATTTATTGATGTTAAGAAATCATAAATTTAAAAAGGTCGTAACCATATACAGATGATACCTGTATATCATTATTATTTTAAAATTGAAAGAAAAAATAAATCATTTCATTCAAAATTGATTCTGAGCGTCGTTAAATATAATGACATAATTTTCAAAAAATTTATATATATATATATATATATAAGTAATCATGACGATTTTATTCGTTATTTTGTTATTTCCTCTACATTTGTAAAATATTTCCACTATAAAAGGTAGTTTTTCTAACAATTCAATACAATTTAGCTGGATATTGTAATAACGGCCCTAAATGACTTACAATTTTTCCTAATTTAACGCGGTTTTTATAGACCGTTAACATTGTTCGGCATCCATAGAGAAATACATACTGATTCCAAAGTAGATCTTAATGTTTTGGCTCAAAAGTCAATACCATTTAATATCATTTTATAGATTCATTAATGATAATAAAAAATTATTTAAATATGTAATGATTCGATGTACATTCTTTTGTAATGAAGGGCAGCCAGCATAACTCCTATAGCTCATTTTGCAATTAGTTTTTTTAATATCTATCTACATTAAAAATCTTGCCAACGCCACTGTTCATACTATACTACTTAAAAAAGACAAATTTGATGTAGAAAATACAAAATATCTATAATAGCTGATGAAACCAAGTATATAGGCCATTATAAAAAGTTGTCTATCGATATTCATCATATTGATATCCATAAAAGTAAACGAGTTAAAACTATGATCGGATTAAAACGCATATCATCAGTTAATCCTGAATCAACTTTTATCATACTAATTTTTGTGTTATAAAAACTTCTTTAAGACTGGGTTACTATTTTATCAGTACGTTTTCATGGTGCTAGCACTATATATAGCTGTATATCTGGAGTGCAAGCAAGATACAAACAACAAAATAATAATACATTTTATATTCACTGCTATGCCTATTGCTTAAATTTAGCATTAATTTACAGGATATGTGAAGAATCCAAAAACAAAAAATATTTTCATTAAGAAATCTCTAAATTCTATTAAAAATAGAGAACAATTTAATGAAATATTTACTGAATGCATGAAAATGTGTGAGGAACGTGATATTCAAATTGTAGATGTTAGATATAGAAAATTATGTAAAAGTGTATGTAAAAGTATTTTCTATAAGAAACCAACACATATTTATGTCCATTGTCCAAGTCGAAAAAACTAAAAGTAACAGTTACAAAACATAAATACATAATTAAAAAACCTTAGATGTATTAATGCATTATTTTTTTAAATACATTACATTCAAAGTTCACCCAATAAAGTCTTGACATGATAAATGCTGTGAGAATGATGTTAAATTTAGAACTACATCAAACAAACCTCTTTGAAGTATTACAAAACCTATTCCTTCCAATGCTTTAATGAAGAACTTATTGCTAAGAATCAAATTTTAAGTTATTAAAAGTTTTCCAAACGGCACCTCAACAAAATTAGTATATAATTGGCTAGATGTTTTAAAAGAAAATTTAAAACAAGAACATTTTCCAAATTTAATATTGTCTTAGTAGATTTTTGTACTTTACTTGTTACTAACTGTAGCTGTGAGACGTGAGAGTGTATTACAGAAGTGAACTATTGTAAAAACTTAAAAATACAATGCTAAAAAAAATATTATACATAATATTATATTATATTATAAATATATACTACAATATTGTTTGTTGAACAAAATAGGTAATGTAATTAACATTAAAATTAAAACAGTTATAGACGAATTCAAACAATGAATACTGGAGAACGTATACTAGTATAACAAGTTTAAAATGTACACATATTCATATGTATATAAAATTATAATAAATATATTAAAATATTTGTTTTTGTTAAAATGTCAGTGTATATGTTTTAAATTAATTATTATTATTTATTTGATATTGTACTATATATAGTATACACAATACGTATTTTTTTATTTTATTATTATTATTTTTTTTTATTTTGGTGTTGAGTTACTTGTAGAATTATTTATAAATATAAATAAATACCCAGTTTCTACAAAAAGAATTTGTTTTTATTTAACAAATACGTATTTCGAAAACAATGTTCTCATC
>JAIPRL010007249.1:0-24202 GCA_025469235.1 Pemphigus obesinymphae
TATTTTTAGATTAATTTTAAAATGTACTTAAATATTTTTAAATTGTTAGATTTTTATTTTTCCTAAAATTACTTAAAAATTGCCTATACTGAACTCCTTAAAAACGGCCGGTGTCGAAGCCCCTTAATGAAAAAAAAATGTATTTTATGTAAATTTTGAGTCTGCGAGTATTATTATTTTTTAATTTATAACAGTTATCTGTCATTATCGGTAGTTATTTCTTTAAAAATTAAGAAAACTATCAAAGATAATCGAAAAATATAAATAATAATAATAATATAGTTATATTTACAGTATACCTACTTATCCGGTATCCCAGTAGTGAGTGTAGTTTTGACATGAAAAAGTGTATATATGTTATACCTATATACAACAAATTATAATAATAATATAATAGATATTTGTAAAACCATGGTAATTTCAGAATCTAAAAATCAAATTGCAAATAATACATCATAGATATAGGGGATAGAAATTGAATGCAAAATGCACTTTATAAGACTATATAATATGTTTCCATGTATAGGTATCAATGATTTATAAATCAAATATTTACGTAATATATTATAATTTAGTAATGAAGATTTAATTTTGTAGTTTTAGGGCATTTCTCGCATTTTCATTTTAAAGAGCATTTCTGTAAATATTTTTCGACATAAAAATTTTTATTTAAATCATTTCCTGTCTCAGAAAGCTCTTTACTGAAAACTTCTCACTCGACTTCAACTGCCCACAAAAGTATAGATAAATACATAACAAAATAATAACCAATTTTTTTGAATTCTGAAAAGTAGTAAAAAATAATTACGTCAATGCAGTTCTGTATGTAGTTAAGATTTGATATATGTATATTTTTCTGACTTGATTACTATAAACTTTCCAATTTATATCAGTTTCTGGCCATTTTCAGCAGTTTCATTTTACTCTTCAGGGGTTTGGAAGCGGTAATTTATTAAGAAATTGTGTATAAGTAATTATTTGAATTATTCGCGTTACGCAATGTATTTGTGTCAATAGTATTTGGTCTTTAGTGTGTGTAAATACGTTTGGTATAATAATAATGGTGTGTTCACTCGCATGCACAGGCACATGTCGATAAATACGGCTACCGTATTTGAAAAGATACGTCTACATCCCAATTCCAACATACGGATTGTCCTAGTGATGCGGTAAGGATTATGAATTTGTCGTGAAATCTACTTCAGAGTGACTTTCTTACTTTTTTCATTTTATTTCCTTAATTTTCACAAAAAATTGGAAATGTCAATTTTTAAATATTAACTTAATTTTAGGTGAACTTAGGGAGAAAAAAAATAAAAAATGTGGGAAAGTCGATCTAAAGTAGACATTACGACAAATTCAGATCAATTTTTATAGGTAATCCTTATCGCATCACTAGATCCATGTATCGGTACGTTAGAATTATAAATGGCTTAAATTGCTATATGTTATACGTGTGAGAAAGACAGACAATCGCTGCTTACCAGTAAAACTACTGGTAAAATCAAAAAATTACCTCTCTAAAATATCAACTAAAACTATTTTGCTATTAGAATGCTCTGTATTTGAAAACGTCTACATTTACCCAAATATATGTAAATACTAAATACCTACATAATATATATAAAAAAAATTTTAAAATACATAATAATATTGTAATACCAATATATTCCCCCATACGCTATACAGAATCTAAAATCAAAAATAATTGAAACTGTTTTATTATTATTATTGTTATTATTATGATTTATTTTTATGTACTTGTAAAAATAATTATAGTTAACATTCTTTTTGAGTTTTTAATTAAAATGAAAACAAAATTTCATTTATGAGAATTTTTAAAGACATTTGTTTGGTATTATTTCTCTAACAGGACATTTTTAAGAGCATTATTATAAATGTATAAATGTTTTTTTAGGGGTTTTTAAGGAATGACAGTCTACATGTTAGATTTTGATTCATTTTAATTATTTTAAAACATACTTTTATTAGTTATATTTATTACAAAAATGATGAAAAAATATTGCATATAATCAATGAAAATTATATTTTGAAAATTTAATATAATGTTAGTGAGATAGATATAATATTATGCATTATGATGATATACAAATATTTTTTCAAAATCATTTTTTGAAGTTAATGTTGATTTACTTTTAAATTTCGTCATGTCATCTTTAAAATATTCATTGGTATACTTCGGCATGACGTAGTCTACCCTAATCAGTGTCATGTCAACTTTTGAAAATAAATATCATTTTTAAATACATTTTTAAATACATTTTATATAATATCCTATACATTACTACATATTATGCTATTATAAAACTATATAATACTATACATATTACACACGTTGTAAAAATGAATTAGTGATGATATATATACACATTAGCAATGGGAATATAATGAAAAGTTGAATCGACAATAAATTTCGTGGTTTAAAATATTAAAATGTGTCTATCTCGAATTGACAAAAAAATTAAATATTTTTTTACTTTAAATACACGTATATAATATATTATATATAATATATTAATAAATATATTAATATAATAATATATTAATATATTAATATATATAATAATATATTAATATATTAATATATATAATAATATATTAATTAATAATATATACCTATATTATGTATTCATAAATTAAAAACGGAAATGCCCCAGGAGAAGATACAATTATTGCAGAAGTCCTGAAAAAAGGAGGAAATAATCTAATGGCGTACTATAGACAAACATTTTAGTTAAATAATTATTTCAAATTTTTTAATAAATTTGAAAATTTAGAAATTTGATGTGCGTGCATGTCAAGTGTGACCGAACAGTGAGACTAGATTCGTTCAAATAGGTATATGTAAGTCAATATTTTAGATACTGGATACATTGTGAGCTCAAAATATTTCTAAAAAATTTATCTTTAAAATACGTAAGAAAATAATTGATATTTTTTTAACTCCAAGAAATATCTTGAAATGTTTAAAATTGATAGGGCATTTTAAAAATAAAATGATTAACCAACATTACACATTATTATCTAATTGCATGTTAACAACCATTGAATTATTATAAGGTTGAGTTTGAGTAAAAAATATTTACTTTTATATATCTACTAAATTAAACACTGAAAGTAAATTATTCAATACCTATTAAGTGTGAAACAAAATTAACAAAACTATTCAGCATATCTTTATTAATAATTTTAAAATCTACAACGATACAACATTTGGTACATAACTACAGGCAATTCTTATTTATATTTCAAACTTTTATGTTTAACCATATGAACCATATATTAACCTACAATTATTAATATCATCTACCCCATTTTTTAAGTCTCCCAAAGCACAGTAAATTATTTTTCAATATGTACATACCATATTTACCTAGACTAGTAAAATACAAATTAAGTATTTTATGAAAAAGTAAATTAAGCAAGTACTAAGTAGTACAAATGTTATTTTTATATTGAATTAAAACAATGGGGAAAATGTGGCATTTTTGTTATCTACATTTCCCCCTTGTAGTGATTATACTCATGCCCCAGATCGTATTTCTACAGGGGCAAGTGTAGTCGAAAAAAAGTTTTAGATAATGATACAGTATATTAAAACATACGTGAAAATCATACTATACTCATAATTTAAAGAAATCATATCTTATCTTGAACACGTTTGAATTTATCGTTAAAAAAATATGTATCATGTTTCTTTTGTCAAAAAAAAAGATAGTTATGATAAAAAAATGTAATTAATGATAACAATCAGAATAATTACAGTAGATATTATCAATTACACAAAAATATCCCTAAAAAATTTACCTTAAATACTAATATTTTTTAGTATCAACAAATAATGCATTATATTATATAATTGTACATTTACTATGTTTATTCATTTTCATATTCATTCTTACCTTACTTTAATATTGATATTATTAAATAATTATTCCACAGAATAGATAATACAAAATATAAAAATATTGATAGTACATAATCACATAAACAAAGTATTGAAACGACAATTTTCGCATGAAAACGCAACGTAAAATATGTCGTTTTACAAAATCAAAATAACTTAAAATTGCTTTAAACTTCACAACTAAGCCTGACCTCAAATTTTTTCAAGCACTTTTGAAATTAAAACGTGAAATGGGTGTTCCGTAAATCATACCTAAGTAGGTAAATACTAAGTTGCGATCATTTAATAAAAAAAAAAAAAAAAAAAATGAACGCGTTCATTTTTTAATAGTACGTGGGGCTTAAACGCATTCTTTAGGAAACCAATGAACGTGAATACGAACGCGTTCGATTTTTGGTTAAAGAACGTGAAATCGAACGCGTTCGATTTTTTAATGAACGTTCCAAACACTGTATAATAGTAATAGTTATAAAATGCATAATATTTAATATTATATACCATCTATATTATCAGTAACCATGACTAGTTTATTTGTTATATTCTAATTTATAACAACTTTTTGTGATATTTAGCTTATAAAAGATCATTATTTTTAAAACTACTAAGAAAATCAAAACATGACATGTATAAAGTACCAACTAGAAAAAATTTCTTGTTAAAATCCTCTGTACGACTATACCAGAAGACTCTTACTTTACTCCTTCTGGCCGAAAATGTATATACATACATACATGAAAAAATAAAAATAAAAACATATCATTCAAAAACAATACATTCATTGCTACATTCAGAATCTATAAAATATATTGTAAATAATTGTAAATAGGTAGATACTTGAAAATTTATCAACTTCAAGTTCAACATAAAGCACCTTTTATAATATTAGCTTTATAATATGATTATGTATATATCTTTTAAGTTATAATGATGTTATTATTATTATTATTATTATTATTATTCTTATCTTATAATTACAATTATGAATTAAATATATAACATCATTTTGAATGATCAAATTTAGTTTTATAAATCGAAAAATATAATATTTCATAAGAATAAATATTTAAACTTTGTAAATATACCTATAAATAAGAAATTATAAAATACAACACGACTAGGGTTAAGCAGTTATGAAATTGCATAATCTATAATTGATTATGAGTAAATAATCTAAAAAATAAGAGAAAAGTAATAATCAAACATTTTCGATTAATCAAATAATTGTAATAATCAGAATAATTTAACATTTTTGATTAATTGATTAATGGTAATAGTCTTGAATTTTGAGTTAATTAAATAATCCTCATTTTAAACAAAATTTCATAATATTATATTATTATTATTTATAATGAATAAAAATATTATATATTATTTACGTGTTGAGAAACTTCCGAACAATTAAATATTAAAACATTTATAATAATTAAACTAACAATTAGTAACAGTTCACGTTCATCTTGTTAAAAAGGAACTAAATTCTATTCCTGTTCCATGCTTTATACATGGAACATTTTTTGTTCCTCGTGAATGCGTGAACTTGGACAAAACAGATATAAGTAAGGATTACAAAATCAACAACATTTAAACTGTTCTCAAACCCTTTATTGGTCCCTTTATTACCTTATCTATAATTCTTTTTTTTATACCGAACAAAATCTCCTCTTTTTCAAAATAAATGCAATCGAAAAGTTTCCTGACTGCAACAGATTCACTGGGCTAACTTCGCTTCTCCTTGCACAACTTCCTCTATTTCAGATTCTATACTCGATAAAATGTTCACCTTTTCACAGTCAACTTAGAGGGTAAAGAAAAAAATTAAAAAATAATATATATAAACTTCCACCACATCCTTTTCCGGGTGCCCGAGATTATGAACATTCTTTCACCCCTATATCATTCCACTTTCTATGCAAGGTGGCTTTATTTTAACTTGGTGTAAATCACTGTGATTGATTTAAAAACTTTTCATTTTCTGCTATTGTGTTTGATATTAATATATTATAGCAAAGTTTACGGAATAATTCAAAATTTAATAATTGTATAGACTTATTTAAGTAACTGCGATCTACTATATTCATATTTTATAGATTCATATCCACTAACTGAGATCCCAGGAATTATTTTGTATAATATATACTTTCATACGAGCAGTCAAGAGTTAATAATATTAAGTTCAATATTTTATAATTTTCAATTATGTGTAAAACAACATAAAAGTATGATGTTCGCTGACTTAAAGGATTCTCAAATCTAACACTCATATTTGACGGATTTTAATTTCGAAAACATAATTTGATTCATTAACATTATTAACATTATAATGAATTCAATTTTTGTAAAAATTTAAAATATCACCTTGATTAAACCAAAATAAACAAGTCAATGAAACAAAATTCCTTTCAAAAATTAAAATCTATCAATAAAAGTCTCACAGTTTTGTCCACGATGAGAGAGGTGTCTATATTATTGTCTAAACACCATTTTTAACGTCTGTAGCCCTTCAAATTCTAAAATTGATTATAAATTAATTTTATATTACATCTTCTTGTAATATTAATTTCTTTCTTTATATTAAGTCATCTTAAAAATACTTAATAACGATATTTTGTTTTGCAACTGTAAAACTTCAATAGTTTATACTCTGTTAATATAATTTTTTAAATTTATATATACTATGATAGAATGATAAGTGAACATTAAAGCTTAATATCATCATTAATTAAAAGTATAATATCATGAAATGAATTAATTTGAATATGTTTAAAATAATAAAAATCTAAAACATATATATGTAAATATACATAGAAAATGTTGACTAATTTCCTTTGTCGGGCATTTTATTTACTTGGAAATATAAGTACTTTGCATTTCATTGGGATTTTTTAATAAAAGATATATATATATATATATATATAAGATAATATAGGTTATATAAAATAGGTACATATTTTGGGAAATTTTCAAATGTGTAATTCTTTTTTCTGTACCTGCGTAAAAACCGTACTTATATTACTTATTTGTAAACTAATTATATTTCTTTAAAGGGAGACATTCAATTTCGATATATCTACATCATCGCATTGAAATATTATTAAATACTTTTATCCAACAATCATTTTTAAATGAATTACAATTAATTGCTTTTGGATAATGTAACTTTTGTATTGGTTAAATATTTTGGGCAAACTTAATATTGCCAGTTGATACGTACAAGTTAAATTATACATATAATATATATTGTATATATACCTACATTACCCCATTTACAAACTATTTCTACAAACTATCTGTTTCAATTTAAACGTACGCAGTTTCCAGTTAGGTCGTATTTTCCAATAACAATAAATACATCTTGAGAATAAACGTCCGAGAAAGCTAGAATAAATACTTTAATAAACTTTTACGAAGCTTTTTCATGAATCAGTAATTGTAATGCATATAATATACTAGCCTATTAATATTTAAATCTAAAGAATTTGATTATATAACGAATATTGTAAATAAATATAATTATAGAAACTAAGCATCAGCAAAATAAATAGGTAATACACTAATACCTAATTAATAACTATGACCCACTTAATATTTTTAAAAATATACTTATTATTGAAAGTATTTTTTGTTATCAAAATGCAAATAAATATGAGAAACAGATTTGTTTACAATTTAAAAAAAGAAACAACAATATAAATATTTATATTATATGTATAGAATTGTAAAGTATTTGAATATTGCTATTCAAATACTTTTTGTCTTTTTTTGTATTTGAGTAATATTTAAATACTTTTAAATTTTATACTTGTGTTTGATTATTTTATTAGAAATCAAAATATTAAATTTTGCAGATTACAATTTTAAGAAAATTAAATATATAAATAAATATTATAAAATTAAAAGCTATTATTATTTATTATTATTTTTTATTATTATTATTTATTTTATAGACTAAATTTTAAAATGATAATATGGTCATAGTGTGATTATCGTATATAATAGACATAATATACAATTTCTATTAATAGAGAATTTTGAGAATAAAAATATATGTTTACGATTTTTATAAGTATTTGAAAATAAGTTTTGAATACCCACTTTCTTAATGTAGTTGGGTATCTACTCAAATACATCGGATACATAAGTATTTAGTAGATATTACTTTACTATAAAATTTACTAGCTGCATATCTGGTGTTGACCCCATGGTTTATAGAACCCAACTGATTATGTTTTTTTAGATATATGGTGATTGTTTTTAGGTATAAGAGCTCTATATTGAAGACATTAAAGTCTTCGAATAATTTTTCGGTTGGATATTTCCAATTTTTTTTATTTGCTACCCTGAGAATAGTATTTTAGCATTTTGGCAGCGGTAGAAGAGCATTGTTATAGGTACCACCCCACCCAATTATACTATACGATATTATTGACTCAAATAGTGTTAGGTATATAGTTCTGATATCTTTGAAAGGTAATATCTCACGTAGTTCTTTCATTATATATATCATCTTTCTTAGTTTATTTGTGACGGATGTAATCTGGTTTATTGGCCGACCCAAATAGTTGGGAGAGAAGGCGAAGGAGAAGAAGATGTAATCTGGTTTATCCATTTCATATCGGAGCACATTTCTATACTTAAGTACCTACTTACAATTTTTGACAATGCTAACCGAGTTACAATCACAACTTTCCATTGTATTATAGTTAGATTCGTGGATTTTTATATTGTGTATGGTTGGTAGAGTTTATTCAGACAGTGAGATAGTTAATTTATTGAGATTTAGAAATAAGCTGTTATCGCTTAGCCAATTACAAATAGATTTTAGATCGACTTCAATATTTTGGAATACTTCATTCCAAGAATTAACAATACAGATCAACACAGTGTCATCAGAATAACATATTATTTTGCTATTTAACTTAAGTGATTTTATATCGTTTAAATGGATATTAAAAAGAACCGGAGATAGTGTATAGTACCTTGAGATACACTGCATTTTATAATTTGTTCATTAGAAATAAGTACTGTTTATTTTTACCCTCTGTTTTCTAGGTAGGATTTAATGAGAGATAGGACCGATCCAGTTATGATGCCTATATTCTATGCTTTATTTAGAAGTTTATCGTGATCCACTGTATCGAACGCTTTAGCTAGATCTAAATAAATTGTAGCACACTTGTTCCCTTCTTCAAGTGCAGTATAGATAAGTTCTGTGACATTAGCTATGGCTTGGTCAGTGCTTCTAGAAGGTCTAAAACCGAATTGATATTCAAAAAGAAGATTGTTTGATTCTAAGAAGAATATAAGTTTTGTTTTTATGACTTTTTCAAATGTTTTAGCTATGTTCGAGATAACTGATATCGGACGAAAATTTTCGAGGGCTGAGATGAGACCTTTCTTATATATGGGAGTTATTATAGCTAGTTTAAAAGCATCTGGTACTTTATTTTGTGATATACATAAATTAAAAATATGGCTTAATGGTTTACAGAATGTTAAACTATGTTTTTTTTAGTAAATCGGAGGATATCTTATCGGGACCTAGTGAAAAACCATTTTTTAAATTTGAATAGGCTTCCAAAATTTCATTATGAGTGATTGGGTTAAATGTATTAAAGGAAATCCTATTTAGCGAATTATTGTCGATGTTAGTAGAGTAATTATAAGTATTTATACGGTTTTTTTGTGATGTGATAGTCGGTAACTACGTTTGAAAAATACTTGTTAAATTTTTCAGCCAAAACATATTCAGGGTTTTCATCAGTAAATTCATTTTTATTTTTAGAGTTATTTAATAATTCTTTAAGATTGTTAGATTTCTTATTTGTTGTTATAATATTGTTCACAGTCTGCCATTTAAGTTTTATGTTATTTCCAGATTTTAGAAATTCTGTTTTGTAGTAAAGAATTTTTGCATTTTTATTATATTTGTAATTTTATTTCTAAATTTTACATAATAATCTTTTAATTTTAAATTGAGGGGATGTTTCGAAACTTGTAAATGGAGACGGTTTCTTAATCTTATGGAGTTAACTATCGCGGTAGTGGCCGGCCATGGTTTCAATTTTTTGATTTTTGAGGGGATGGATATTTCAGCCGAGGATTGGTTTTTTAGGTTATTTAAAGGGTTAGTGAAATATTGAGTGGCTTTATTTATATCCGAAAATTTAAGTATTTTTGACCAATTATAGTTTTCAATTGAGTTAGATAGTTTTTGATAATCAATTTTTAATATTTTAAGTGGATTTGGTAAATTATTTCTGTTATTTAATATATTGCCTATACTAAGCATAGTCAGGTAGTGGTGTGTAATGTTGGAGTGTACAATTATAGGTACTATGTTAACGAAGGACTTTGTTTTAATAAAACAAATAAATAAATAAAATGTATTTACATTATCACGGTATCGTCATAAATGAGAGATTTTAATCTATTTAAATAGTAATGAAAAACCGTATCCGGCTAGAAGGTTAATAATTTAACGATGATATCCGAAATAAGCTAGGGTGGAGCCCCTTGACGTTTGTGACGACCGGAATTCAAACTCGACGTTGGGTGTGACAGATTTAGTGCATTAACTTGTAACTATACTACTGTGATGTTACCTTTTTTTGTTTTCAATTTAATTGACTGACATCGACTATATCAGTAAACTCACCTAATTGTGAATAGAACAATATCAACAAATAGAGGATATAAGAAAATATAAAATATAAGACTGGGCAATAGTTTTTATAACTTATTAAAATTGAATGAATTTAAATAATTTAATATTTTAACCAAGTTAAGAGTTCATTAACATCTAATAATAATTACATTTGAAAAATTAATTTTTTGGACTTAAGACAAATTTAAAATAAACTTAATTAGAAAAAAATGTAAAAACAATAAGGCAGATAAAGGAATATTCAAATAAATTTAGTTAATGTTAATATTAATCTAACTTTTCAATTTATTTTTAACTATTATTAGTTCATTAATGCTCAAATATATCCTGCAGAAGTTTTAATTTTCTCATATATTTCAAACGTCCTTAAACTTTGTAAGGCATTTTTTTTCTTATTATTATTTACCCAATTATTTTTTATAGACCTTAAGCAAAGCGAGAACAATAGGTATAGGATGTTATAAAACTCATATAAGTTACGTTCGTAATCTAGTATTTGGTAATAGAAAAATATGTTTGTGCTATAAACACATATTTTATGTAACTAAAGTCAATACAAATAAAAAAACCCGAATTATGCTTTCTGTACCGAATAAATAATAACCATATTATATATATTACGTCACTGCAGTAGACCCACTAAAGCGGTAGAAGTTGGCCAGAAAATATCCATTCGAATAATAAGGGCGATAAAATTCTAGTTCTCTCATCGTAATGATAGAGGACAAAAAAAAATGATTATTATAGCCAAAAAAAAAACCCCCCAAAAACATTGGCATTGAGATAAAATAAAAATCTACACACAACTTAATATTTTCTAGTGGGTAATATATTATAATATACAATATTATGTATAGTGTAATTAGTAATCTTACGAGATACTAATATTTAAATACTTTCAAAGTATTTTTGTAGTATTCTAAACACATTTTTTTTAATTATTAGAATTAAAAAATTAATTCTAATAATTAGAATTCTATCTATTAAAGTTATTTTAAAAATAAATTTTAAGATATTAAAAAACAATTCAATTTTATCAAATGTTTACAAAATAATAATAATAAATTAGTAACTTTAATTCAAGAATAAAATAATACTGCAGCATTTTATACCGATGTTAAGTCATAATAGATTTAAGCCTTAAAAAAATAATTGTATTTAAAACTTTGTATTCTAATAATTTTTAAGTATTCGTAAAATAGTTAATAAAAATTATTTTTACAAAACTACAACTAACAAACACTATAATATTATAATTTATAATATATATTATGATAGAAAAACTATCAAAAACCAAATATTTACTAAGCAAGTAGTGTTTAAAAAAGGTGACAAGTAAAAGATAAAAGCGCTTCGCTTGTCGGGTAGGATACTGTGTAATATATTAAATTTCAAATCAATAATAAATAATTGCCTTATATAAAATAGTTTTAAGCAAAGCCCGGTGTAATATATATTACTGTCAAATAAAAAAACTGTCCAGATACTGGACTTGGAAAATAATGAATAAATAGGTATAATATATAATGATTACTCAATCATTTTGTCGTCAATATTTAATTACAAAAATATTTCAAGAGTAATATATCAATGTAATATATTGAGTGCATTTTTCTGTATACCTACTGTTATAATGTAATATTAAATATATATGTATTATGTATATAAAAAATAGATTTTCTTTAAAAAAATCCAAAATAACACATGGAAATTCTATTAAAAGCTGATCCACAGCATGTGTGATGTGTCACGTAATAATACTATCCTATCATATTATTAAGATATAAAATGAATAAACACAAAAATAAAAGTATAATAATATTTGTAGTCTTTCACACTAACGTATAATATTCATTGTCAATAAGGTATATTTTTAATTATGAAAAACCCATTCTAAAATTCAAATTATCATACATTTTTCACAACAATATTACCATATAATTAAAGTGAGTACAGTTTAATTTATCATAGTATAATATATAATTTATAATACTACTTCTAAAATTAGAGGAAATTTTTACTCTGGCACTTTTTTTTTGTCTCTCAGAGTCAGACAACGGATGTTTAAATAATATAGTAACGTTAGGATATTGACATTTATCAACATTTTTTTAATACAAATTAAAAATTATAATAAATACTTCCTAAAAATATAAAATCAAAATGTACCAATAACATTTTTCGTGGATAAAATAATAAATAAAGTAGAAATATATATACTATGAAAATATTAATGTATTTCTTAAGTACTTATATCTGTGTATAGAAACCTAAAAATTTACAAATTAAAACTGACAAAATCTGTGTTTTTTTTTTTTTTATGTCTCTCCTGGATATTTTGAAAAAGAATAGTGAAATGTATATTGAAAAGGAAACCATTACTTTGAAATCTGAATATACTTTAATGGAAATCGTCAATATAGAAATTGAAAATAGTTCCATATAAATAAACAAGAGGAAAGAAAAATATATTGGAATAATACTAATCGTAACAGAATATATAGAATATTATTAACTGGAAATAAACAAGTAATTACATATAATATGTGTAGTACAGAGGGTAGACAGATGTCTCTAATACAAAAAAAGGGCATTTATAAAATGCATTTATGTATGGAACTTTGTAAGTTTTTATGGAGGTGTAAACTCATAAGCAAATTTAACCTTGTAGGATTAGGTTAATTGGTTAATTTGTATTAGGTTATTAAACTCTAAAACAAAAATGTCAAGGGGACATTTTCTTCGTCAAACTTTACTAGAAGGCACCCTATCAGTTTACGCATATAAAATGGATTATCTTTGGCACACAATCAATTTGAACTTCGACGTTAAATAGAGAGAATAAAATCTCAATATTATTTTTAAGAGCAAATTACATTAGTATTTGTTGTCTCCGTATTTTTAGTGAAGTTATAAAGAAAATTAATACTGCTTAAAATTATAATTTGGATATTTACCGAGGTAAATTTAAGAAACTAAATACCTACTTATTGCGTACCAAATTTAATGATAAATGAATGTTTTCGAGGACGTTTTAAAACCTTTTCAAAAATATCATTTGACATAGTTACAATGTTCTAATGTTTTTAAATAATTGGAATTTCTTATCAGAGAATACTTTTTTAAAAGGGTACCATATGCCCTTGAAAGTATTACTTTCTTAAAACTTGTTAAGGAAATAGGAAGCGATCATTTATTAAGGGGTTGTGTATATGCAATTATTCGAAATATTCACGTTACGCAGTGTGTTCGTGTGAGTAGTATTTAGTCTTTAGCGTGTGTAAATACGTTTGGCATAATAATGGTGGCGTGTTCATTCGTATGCACAGGCACATGTCAATAAATACGGCTACCGTATTTGAAAAGATACTAGATCCCATTTCTAACACACCGATTGTCCTAGTGATGTGATAAGGATTCTGAAAACTGATTTGAATTTCTCATGAAATTTACTTTAGAATAACTTTTTAAATTTTTTTCTTTGATTTTCACAGAAATTTAAAATGTCAATTTTTAAATGTCCGAATATATAACTTAATTTTTGGCGGACTTAGGGAGAAAAATCAAAAATGTGGGAAACTCGATCTAAAGTAGACATTACAAAATATTCAGATCAATTTTTATAATCCTTATTGCGTAACTAAATCCATCAGTACATTGGAAATAGAAATGGTCTAAATTGCTATGTTACGTGTGTAATAGAGAGTGACAGACAATCGCCACTTCCAATCTCCATAATATGTGTTTCATTACTAAACTGAACTTTATTACCACAATTCCAATATTAAAATTATTGTAAATAAATATTACAGTTTGATATTCTAGTGCTATTTATCCTATGTATATGCCCGTGATAAATAAAAAACAAATAATTTTACGTTTATATTAATATGTAAGTTTTTACGTAATAAATAGTAGATAACCATGATTCTTACAGATAATAATTGTTACAAACTTTGAATATAAATAAAGAGGACAAATATAAAGAAACCGGACAAACGAAGACGTCCATAAAATTATGAAAAATCCTCTTAAAAAAAGACATCTGGTCACCCTATAGTAGTAAATAGGGAAATTAAGAATATTTTAATTCAAAACACTATATTATATATAAAATCGACATTTTGTAATACTGATAAATAGAAGTGCCGAAAACGTCTATAGATGAATTTAAGAATTTACGGACTTAGGATTTAGGATTCCTCTCAAATTATTTTCAACACTACGAGATATTCACTTTGTATTATCTAAAATTTCTGAATATATTCTTATATTTAATTGTATATTATTTTCAGCAAAAATCACATTTCTATGTAACTAAATTTTAATTTTCTAAGACAATTATACCTGCCTAACGTTCTAGAATTTTATTTTTGGTATATAATTCGAATTTGATATTTCTCACTTACTATTGGAACCGACGTAGATTGGCGTCCACGCTAGTTGAGTGCTGACGGCGGTAACGTTATAGCACAACAACACCAGCAGCGACGACGGTACCGCCAGTACCAACGACAACCACGGCGTAACCGACATGTCGGACAGTGGTTTTGTCGAAAATTAATATTGAATTATTCGTTGATTTTCCTATACTATTGCACACATAGTGGCGGCAATGGCGATAAGTGACAGCGGATAGTTATTCATTTTTGCAGTTGTAGACGATGACTTATACACGCCACAGGCCGAAAGATGATATCCGATTCAAAATGCGATCCTGAAACACATTTTATTAAATTAAATAATATAATTCAATAAATAATCCATTGAGTTTTCTATACATAGGTATATGTTAAAGTTTAAAATATAAAATTTAAAATACTTAAGTTAATCTTATAAAAAGCTATTATATTTTTATCTTTTTTATTTTTTTTTTACTTTAACTTTTCATCGTATTAACTGGACATTTTATCGTTAATTTTCATAATCATCCAGTTGCGTTAATGCGTTATTAACTGCATATTAGAGGATGAACTATTTTCGTGAGTTAGTACCTACAATATATATTTTAATGAAAATTTAAATGTAACGATTATATATTACGTATTATTAATTAACAAAATATGAATACTTAATATTTTAAATGGTAAAATGTGGTCACATTATTATTACACTTTGTTGAGTAAAAGTTAAATTGAAAATATTTCCGTTTCAACTTTAAGCTTGACGAGTTGAAATTATTTTATTTGAACTACCTATATTAACTTTTAACTTAATGATTTTCGGTTAATTCAACGAACACTTCTCCGTCTAAGATAATTATATATAATATATTATAGTATTTGATACTAATTTATACGATGTAAACTTAGGTATATAGTATACGAGTACGAATATTTTCATCATTATTATAGGTTTATGTCATTTAATGATATGGCGTTTAATTGAGATTCTCAGAAAACACTAAAATTTGACAGACAAAAATTAATTAGTTTATTGATGAGCAAGTACTACCAAAAAAAAAAATATCGATAAGAAGCTAAATACATTCAAAACATTGTAAAATGAACGTAGTCTTGAGGATTATTTATAATCGCTCGCAATATACATTTTCAAGATTAATTAGGCACTTATTTAAGTTATTTAAAATTAATTAATAAAGTTTCATGATTATTACTAATACATTGTTTAATTACATCTTCTTATATTAATTTTAAAACATTGTTTTCCTTTTTTTATTTTATAGAATTTTATAATATATTTGTCATGTATTGTATTATATTCTGTGGTATCGTTATAATTACAATAAATTGTAAACTTTTACAATATTATACATTTGTTTTTACAATTTTGTTTGCATGATTATATTTTCATTTAATAGAACAAAAAAAAATTATTCTTTAAGAGCACACAATTTATAGTTTAATTATGCAATAGGTACATTATTTTGCTCTATCCTCACTAAGTATCTACATTTACTAAACTTTACCTACACATTGAAATACATAAATAAAAATATATAGTCTTATATTATTGTTATATGTTTGATATTTTGGTGCAAGCCTGCATTTTATAAATAAATAAATTATTATAGACGGGGAAATATTCGACCAGAAAGTATATTGGACGGGTATATTTTTGACATGGAAATGTATCGGAGGGGAAAAAGTCTGATGGGATGTGACCGGTCACCAATTTAACTTGATCAATTTGACAAAATTTTAATTATTCATACAAATATACAATGATCGACATAATTCGAATATATAACCATATTTTTGTGCGTATAATACCAAACTGCTGCTGCCATATAGTTAATCTCTACCATCTGTTAAATTTAATAATAACTAAAAATATTATCACCTATTTTCATTGGTTAACTCAAAATAATATTGGACTAGGCATAGAAAGAAACAAGTTAGGAAAACCCACTCTGCGAGCAGCGTGCTAAATTTTAGTTTTTAAACAAAAATATAAAATGACGAATAATATCTATCTCCCCCCTATAGTAACCCAATCAACAATGTCCCTCGGAACTATGTAATAAAAATATAATAAAACGAATAATATCTATCTCCCTGGTAACCAAATCAACAATCGTAACTATGTACTTATAACTATACGGATAGACGGATGGACGGACACGACGGGGATATAAATTTATGTTTAGAAACCTAAAACCGTCTTCTATAAAATATAAGTAATAAAAAAAGGTCATGCTTTTTTTAAGAGGGAATATATTATTTTACCATTTTGGCAAACTGAAACTATTTAATTATTCATGTTAAAACACACAATAACAGCTATAGATGCAGAGTGATAATACCATTGATCTGAATCGCCGTTATTTAAAATCCAAATATTATTTATTTAGAGAAAAGAAAATTATATTTTCTACCTATTTTTCCTCTCAAAAGATATACAAATACCTCAATCTAGAATCATTTCAGTAACAAGCGACAGATAATAAATGCTCGGTCCATTTACATATTATAGGTCAAATGATTATTCATTTATATATTTGCATTCAATGCTTTATGATATGTGTATTGTAATGAACATGTATACACTAAATCAAATTCATTGATACTACACTTTAAATATGTGGATCACGAGATTAATATGAAATTGGTAATATATATTATTATTATTTTATTTTAAATAATATAATCGCTTACTCGAAAGTAAATAATGCCAATTCAATTGAAAACAATTATTTTAATGATAATGTCAAAGTAAATAATAATATATTATAATATAATATAATAATAATAATATTAATAATATATAAGTATATAAAATAATAATAATAAATAATGTCAAAAGAAAAGCTTTTAGAAACACAATATTATATAAAATATATCGTTTATATGCTAGAAAAGATTTAAGATGATACTCGTGCTTTAAAAGTTAATTAATAATCTCGTGATTAACTTGTATATAATATATGCGAATATATGTATACAATGTAGTATATTACTCATATTAAATACAAAACTTTTTCTTGTAATTCATTAAGAAAAAAAAATTGAAGATCTACAAATCAAAATGATTACATCATAACGCATGATTTAAAGATTGTGTCATAAAATACTAAAACATCGTATAATTCATTATTCGTGCATTGGTGTACACGACCAGTTATATAGATTTCGCATGAACCACAATGTAATACAATATAAATATTTCGACTTGTACCTATATAAAGGTTTGTTCGTCAAATTTAATACATTTAACAATATTTTTTGACATCTCAAATGTAATATATTATATATCAAATAAAACTCGGAGTGACAATAGAGAACCAAAAAGCGAGGAAAATCGCAGTAAAAAATGCAATGGACTTAAATATGATATAAATATTATACAGAGTCATCATGTGAAATGTAATTCATCGTGCATAATACGTCACGACAAGTTGAAAACCCATCGTTAAAGCAATTTTTCGTATTGTAATATTCCCATATTATATAATTATATAATATTAAACATTGATTAATGAATAGTTTTACGATTAGATGCCTATACATTTAATGAAATAGTATTTATCAAATCAAGCCCTTATTTGTATGAAATTAAATGTTGTATTTTATTTTATTTCAGGATCTAGAACGGTTTTAATTTCACATTTTTTAGACCAATTTTGTAATATAGGCAGTTGATTTAAATCTATCTAATTCAAATAAAAAGTACGAATACTCTATACAGTATATGTAATCACTAATCATGATAAAAATGTAAAAAATAATAATGATAATGATAATTAATAATCATAAATATATTATGTATTAATGTAAATAGACAGCACCTAACACAGGGGCATCATTCCGGGGGCTAAGGGAGGATAGTACATTTACCCCACTCTACGTCCTACGATTTATATGAGTTGATAAATTTGTATAAAATTAACATAAAATATATTTAAATTGTAAAAAATATTTTATCATTTTTACATTATACTGCCGAGGAGAGAGGGGGTACCTCACTCTTTCAACTCTTGAAAGCTAAGTGTCGGCAAAATAAAGTTCAGTCGGCAAAAGTAGAAGAAGTTACATGGATATCGTATCAACATATTATTATATCTTATTTATCTATAAAAACTTGAGGAAGATTTAAAAAAAAAATATAGTTTTTTATACATTTTTTTTTTTACAATCATTAAATTTTGCGAGCGATGCGAGCATAGCTTTGTAGTTTATAATTATAATCAAATGAATATTGAACTGATCGTAACTGTTCCCCACTATAAAAGAAAAACTTAAACAACACCTCTGACCTTAATGTAAATTCCTAAACACGGGACGCTTCGAACGCGCGCATGTTTGCGTTTTTTAAATCGCGTCGATAAACACGTAAATTAAAATATGTATATTTCATTAATGTCAACAATTATTATTATTATTGTTCACGTGTGAATGCGAGTGATTATGCATGTTTAATCATTTTAGTGCGTTTGGATACGATCGCATTCTAAAATTAAACGACGCATTTCTAATACAGATATAAAATTTCCACACTGATAATATTATTATAATATTTTTACTTCATAATTATAATAATATTACTTTAAAAACATATAACAATTGTTGAATTGTGTAATCTTAACATACATGACATGATAATGTAAGCGTAACGAAGAAGTGGAAATTTTTTAAACCGCCTGCAGCACTGCGATTTCAGTTTTGCAACAATTTATAGAGGAAAAACTTAAGAAAAAATTGGATTTTACACAGAATTTAATTATTGATAACAAGTTTCGATTACAGTTTACAAGATTTGTTAAGAGGACGTCGTACGTACAAATTTTCAATGAAAAACTTGCAATAGCATTTTTCATTTTTATCAACTCATAAACATGTTAGAAACACGAAACAAAAAACAAATAATTGTTACCAAAAGTTTGGTTGTGATCTTGATGACCTATCTATTAATATATATATGTTGCTTAGAATTTTTTCCAGATTTTTAAAGTTATATATTGTATATGTATGTATTAGTAAATACAGTTTAATTCCGTATTTATACGGTCCATGTAATTATTTTCCGGATTTTTACGCCCCCCCCCCCCCACATACGCATGATATATTGTAAACTCTCTGGTCCAATACCAATTTCGACATTTTTCCATACTTTACTAGAAATTTAAAAAAAAATGTACATATAAACTATAATTTTGAAATATAAACATTATCACAAGATCTAAACTGTAAATTATATTATTTTATTTATTATTTTATAGAGAAAAAAATTCATTTTAAATATAGACATAATTTAATTTAAAATTATTTTTAAAAGATTTTTGGTCATATAAATATGCTTATAATGCTATTTTATATTTATCAAAAATAAAAAATCATTTTTAATAAATATAATTGTATTTTAAGTGCATAATTATTTATTAAAATATATTTTCTATACGTTATTAAGTCGAAATTGCATTTTTAAAAGATATTATATAAAGCCATACTTATTATGAGCTTAAATTTAAAGTCATAGGTACTACATATTAAACCAAAAATTATAAAAACTAAAATTTTTTTTATTCAAAACAATATTTTAAGTATATGTACGTTGAAAATTTGAAATATATCTAGATTTATTCTAATAATATTAAAAATTACCATTGTATACCAAGTAATTTATCATTTATTTTATAAATTAATTTAATAATAATAAATAAATCTTATATTTATCATATTATTTTATAATTCAAAAATGAATACATAAATTATTATGAAATTGTAAATAATAAAAATAAAAATGTATATAAAAAAGGTTATATACTATAGTCATTTTAACGTTTAAACCGCTGCACTCTATATACCGCATAAGACAATTAGTGTCTGACAAGGTTATACTCGTATATATTATATATATATATGAACCGATTAATTTTTCATTCGAAATTATGTCAATAAAGCGTGTAAATTTGGATGAAAAAAAATGTACAAAAAGTTGTGGTCCAGGTGAGGCTCGAACTCACAACCCCGGCATTGCTCACGACTACTGTCTTATAAGTACCGTGCGCTAACCGATTGCGCCACTGGACCCGCGTGGCATTTCAGCACGAAACAATGTGTTTTGACTGGCGTCGCTTTTCCAATACGGCAATATTAGTAAACGAAATGCGCGAATTTTAGATTTTTCTTATTTATTTCTGTAATTTATGTCGTACATTTATTATTTATAATATGTAATAGGAACATAGGTATATTACCTATACGAAGGTACTCTGTATACACTCGTTACCGCAATTACCTATGAATTGCCAGGAACAAGGAAACTCAATACCTACCCGGTTTTAACACTATATGCAAGTAGGTACAAAATATAAATTATAGAAAAAGTGGAAATAATAATTATAATATGAAAAAATAACTATAACGTATCCAATACAAAACATATTAAAATTTAATAAAAATTAAATAAATAAATAAAAAGTTATAAATTTAATATCTATAATATAATTAACTTAAAATAATGAATGTCGAGCAATGCATAATAAAATTCCATTAAATATCATCTTGGACTGTTTACGAATTTGGATTTGAAATTGTCTTGAAAAACAATCACATGTTTTTCGTCACAATATAATTTATTAGACATTTCATAGAATGTCAGATGATTATTCCCAAATTTTAAATTCTTCGTTTTAGATAATGGATTAATCGACTATTCTAATTTTTAGATTCCAAGGAGAGCAAGAAAGCTGAATTGTTTAATTTATTGTTTATTTTTTTTTTCCAAAAACAATTTTTACCTGGCAGAGGACTTAAGAGGATGTTAGCTCGGCCATTTTTAAGGGGTTCTTATTAGGCAATTTTCAGAAAATGTTAAGAAAAATAAAAATCTAAATATTGAAAAACGTTTATATGCTTTTTTAAAATGACTAATAATTGATCCCTTCACTATATAATTTTTTATTATGATTGTTTTTTATGAATTAATAAAATGTCACTGAAAATATTATATTTACATTTCTCATTTATAACAACTTACAAATGTCTTAGAAACATGAAACAAAAAACAATTGATAAAATACAAAATTATCTAGTAGGTACCCTCCGGAGCCGTTATTTGATATGTGTATTTGAACATGTTTTATAAATTGTTGAAAATTCTACATTTTTATTTATTTTTTTTTTTATAATAACTATAACTCTTGAAAAAATTAAAATATCGTAAAAAAATCTCTGTAAAGCACTAGATAATGTTGTTATCTATAATTTGTTTTTCGTTTCATATTTCTAAGATGATTGTAAGTTGTTAAAAATGAGAAATGCTAACATGAGTTTTTCATTGAAAATTGTTTGTGCTAACATCCTCTTAAAACAATCGTTACACATTTCCAATAAACGCATAGGTATCGAAAAACAACCCAAAAATGACGTAAAATACGAATCCCGTCCAACTTGAATTTTGTATTTTTCATAATTCCCAGAATACCTTGAGATTTTTTTTTAATCTTCAAATGCACACTGAATATTTAATTTAGTACTGTATTGATCGTGTTGTGGTGATGAAGTTTTCAAATAACTTTTTATTTTTTGTGCTATTTATAGCAAATATTATAGATTTTGAGATTTTTAAATCCTAAAAAGGGATAATTTTATAGATTTTAATACATAACAATTTAATACATACGTTATTCTAACTAGGTATATTCAAAAGATCTCAAAAATCGTTTGTCACATTTTTTATAGGTATTTAAACTTTTTCTACATCATTTATTATATACCTGTAAACCAAACTTGGCTCAGAATAAGCTTTCAAATGGAATAATTATTGCTGTGTAATAATATAAATGAACACTATCAAAATTTGCATTTACAGCGCTGCCCAAAATTTTCGAACAACTTTAACTGTTTTTTTTCAAATATTAGGATCAACTTTGCATTTTTGTTATGTTATGTTTTAATAAAAATAATAACAATAAGAAATAAATGTCTTTACATCAAAAAAATAGATGGGTTAGGATCTATCTATTTAAACATTATAATACTAAATAATAAGTAATAAATTATACGTTAATTTACAAATACTTGACATAATAAGTACTTAAATATTTATAGCTATAGGTACTTCTCAAATAGGTACCTATTATATATACCTATATTATTTAGTTATATTATAAATCAAGATAGTATGAGTATTGGAAAAAAATAGTACCTATACCTATACCCAGGGGCGTGCTCACGGGGGGGGTGAGGATGTCATATCCCCCCCCCCGTGGATCCATGGATTAAAAAAAATCATTAATCATTCCATGATAATAAACATGATATGAAATAACCTCTATATATGAGACGTGTTTTAGTGATTAACCAAATATAATTTGGTTCCTGAATTTTATAAACAATCAGTCTTGGTCATAATAATTTATAATCGATCAAATGGAATGGTTATTATATTTGGTTATAAATAAATAAGACAAAATAACATAACCTGGATAACCGCGAAAAAACGTCTATTGTTACCACATTTATAGATAATTGTGATAACATGATTATCAACCTGTGATAAGGCCATCGCTGCATTGTACATGAGTCAATAATACATTTATCGCCATTCTTTGTTAACATCGCCATGCGCCGTTGTATAGTTTATAAGTTGGTATATTTTATTTGACTACATTTATTATTATAAAATATTTCAAAGATATGTAAACAATCACAAATGACCAATTCTTTCAAACAATCCCCCAATAACATCGAATTCAGATAATCAAAACTCAGTTATCACAAATAAACACAATTTGGATACTATAGATACTGATAATATTGATAAACCACCATTGATGAACAACTATTATTTCAACATTTGACTGAATTTTACAATCCACACATAGACACAGAAAACAGTTTGGCTGAGTTAAGAATCTAGCAAACTATGATTATTAAAAATTTTAAAAATTGCATTAGATGCTGTTCAATTATGTTCTTCTAACATTTACACAAATATACATAAATTATTAAAAATATTATGTACATTACCAGTTTCAACCAGGGAGTCAAAACGGGTTTGAACCCGGGGTGAGAACCCATGTAACCCGCAAAATATTAAAACCGTGTTAAAGCCGAAACCCGTAACCCGGAAAAAGTGAAACACGTTTTTTAAACCCGTACCCGGAACCCGGAAAAAATTTAAACCGTTTTTTGACCACGTATTCC
>JAIPRL010007250.1:0-11309 GCA_025469235.1 Pemphigus obesinymphae
AAAAGAGATGGGGGGATGTAATGGCGAGTGATATGAGGAAGGTGGGAGTAAGTGAAGAAGATGCGGGAGATAGAGTTAAGTGGAAGTGTAGGACCAGGGTGGCCGACCCCAAATAGTTGGGAGAGAATAAGGCGAAGGAGAAGAAGAAGATATAATACAATTATATAAAGTATATAAGTATTATGCCGTAAATCGTATTTAAACTATATATTATATTAAAATTTAGATAAATATGTAAGCTTTTCAAAAATTTATCGGACAAATAGTTTTCTTTCTATAACTATTTTAATCGTACGATGTAATAAGTATATACTAGTAGGGCTGCAGTGGTGGGTATCAGCGGCGTATTTACGGGAGATGGGATTTGGGGGATATGGACTTGGGCTTTTTATTAATTTTTAGAAATATATAGTAAAACGGACAAATATAAGCCAAGGGGGGGATTAATATATATTTCCATAAAAAAATAATAAAAAGAATAATCCCAAATATAGGTACATAGGTATAAAATTAAAATGTATTATAAAAAAATAATATATAAAAACGAAAATGTAACTACTACCTATCAAAAAAAAAGTTTTCTTTTTTTTAATAATATATATAAATATATTTATTTTTATATTTTTCGTGCAAAAATACCGGGTAGTAATTCAACGTATTTGTCGATATTAGTCAATATATTTCAATTAATAACAAACTTGCCTAGGGTCTGGGGCGATGGCAAGGGCTCTGTGAATATACGTAGCACATTCATCAGCCACTAGGTGGCACTAGGGCCACTTATACTTTGCATGTTAAAATGTACTCTGGTTCAGTGGTTCGAGTCCGATCCTATGCCCTTATCTTGTTCCAAAGCCAGTTTCGCCCAAAAGGTCGATTGTAAGTAGATCTAATCAATTTATCTAATCAAATTATGATTTTTCAACTCATAATGTAACTCCCGAGATGTACCGAAAAATAAAAGTAAAGGCCCGGAACGGGGAAGTGTCGAAAAAGTACCTACAACAGAATAAATTGATTGGGCTGTTAAGCGGGAAGCTCCCGCAGGAAGGTCTATAAAAAAAAATAAGTATATTTTAATGCGGCCTCCGCACGTCAGTTTTAAAAAATCAATTACTTATATATATATATATATATATTGAGAAAAAAATTATTAAAATTTTTACTGGCGTAAAATATTTGAAAGTCAATAATATACACATTAATACCGTCATTTGGTTAATGAGCTTTTTTTTTATAGGGAAATATTTCAAAGAAAAATGTATATGACTTTTTTTGGCAAAAAATACATGTGGTCTATGGATTTTACGGTACTGAAAACATAATTTGACTTAGACTAGACTATAATTGTGCCCTCTTACACCAAATGTTACGTCATTGATAGAGTGTGGCCGTATTGGCATATGCGCCAACTTTTAGATTTTAGCATAGAGGCAAAATAAAATACATATTGTTCCAATTCTTCGTACCTATAATTGGCTTTAGTTTTAATATTAGGTACTCTAAAAGTATGGGAAAAAAAAAATTTTTTTTAATAAGTTCATATTACCTATATATTTAAATTTATTTTATTATATATTATATTTATTTCAATGTTAAAGTATTTTTAGAAATTATTTTAACCAAATATTTTACCCATTGGGGGTGAAATAATATTTTAATAAATTAGTTGTTTTTTTATTCAATCAAATATGCTCGGTGGCAATCGCCCTCGCTCTCCTTGGAGTTAGTGCCTATGTGTGTGTGTTGGGGGTGGGGGGGCTAAGCTAGAGTGGCCATATTTTTAAAATTAAAAAACGGTACAAAAAAAATCCAAAATTCGAGAAATCACTTTAAAAAAAAAACTGCAAATAATCAATATAATAGGTTTTTTTTAAAAAAATTCTAAAAATTGGGATAAAGAGTGTCCCGTTTAATGTTTGTCGTGATAACGGCACTCAAATATTTATAAAGATATATCATATATAAGTAGGTACTAGGTAGATACTAGTAGATACTAATTATAAGTGATTTTTTTTATTTAATTTTACTAAATTTCCAAATTATCATTTTTTTATTTTATATTTATAGGTATAGTTACTATATAATATTATACTGGAATATTTGGTCAACTGCAGTCTAAATATATGAATTAAAATAAAAAAATAAATAATAAAATATGTAAATATGTCTAGTTATGTGAATTATAATTAAAATTAAATTTTATTTAATATTACTTAGTGGTGGCTCGTGGGCTTTGAAAGTGGGAGGGCGATTAAAAACTATTCATTTTTGAAAAGCATAGAATACAATAATAATTATGTAACAATTTAAAAGGTATATATTTATCAAACCAAAATTAGTAGGTACCTACCATAAAAAATAAATATATAAATACGTTTTAAAAAACCGAAAATTACAAAATAATAAAACATACGTTTTATGCTCAAAATTTAAGCGTCTATCATTCATTTTACTAAACAGGTCTTCCAAGTTGTTTTATTTCAATTTTTTTGTGAATGCGATACTGAATTTTTATACCAAGAATAAAATAATAAATTAAATCTTCTTCTTCTCCTTCGCCTTCTCTCCCAACTATTTGGGGTCGGCCAAAATAATAAATTAAATAAATATATAAATTATAGAAATGTGCACGCGTTACAAACACGAACACAGTAAATACACGTTAACTTATTAAGTTAATCAGTATTATTTCGCAGTCCAGAATCCACACGCACAGTTCGAAACTCGATAGGTATAGGTAACCTATTTTAACCGTGTTATTACCTATACATATATATTTTTAAATTCCGAATACTTCATATAGTGTGTGTATAATGATGGAAAACTATTTTTACTTTCAATAATAATATTTTGAAAATGCATTACAATGTAAATAGGTAGGTATAAATAATAATTGTTAATATATTTAAATCAAATATTCAGTGGCGGCTCAGGACATTGAAAGTGGGAGGGCGATTAAAAATGATTCATTTTTGAAAAACATGGAATACAATAATAATTATGTAGGTATCAATTTAAAAGGTATTTATTTATTAAACCAAAATTTAATACCACATAGAAGAACAAGTATAATATGAATACGTCTTACAAAAAACGAAAATAACAAAATAATAAAACTACGATTTATACTCAAAATTTAAGCGTCTGTCTTTCGTTTCAGTAAATAGGTCTTCCAAATTGTTTTATTTAAATTTTCTGTTAGTATGATACTGAATTTTTATCTACTATATTATAATAATATAATGTACACCAATAATAGAAGAATAAATTAAATAAATAATAAAGAAATATATATTTTACTCCGATTACTTCTAATAAAATACTAAACGATTTTTACTTTCGATAGTAATAATTTTAAAATGCATTACAATGTAAATATAAATAATTGTTAATATTTAAATCAATATCTAACCTGTTAATAAGTAAGTAATTTGTTACAATTTTAGAGGGGGGCGATCGCCCCGTCGCACCTAAACACGAGCGGTCACTGATATTACCATAGATTAAATTTTCCATTTTTCCAGTAAAATGTTTAAATAGGTAATAGGTAGGTAAGTATATAATAATAATATATATTAATTATATAAGATATAAGTTGTATAATAGGTAACAGTTGTTATTGACATTTAATTGTTATATATATATATATATATTATATATTATATACAGTTAAAAATAAATTTTTCGGGGAGGAAATGTCCTAGATAAAAAAAAAATTTTGGGGAGAATCCTTGGATACCATGGTCACCCTACTATATCTATAGACTATATTATAATTTATAGATAATATGTCGTATATTTATTTCATTGTAATGTCGTACACAGTCACTGTTTAGTGTTTGTACTAAAACAAAGAATACAATTTATAGATTAAAAAATTTGTTCAATAAAATTCGAATACACTTTTTAGGAAAAGTTCGATTCGAGTCGTTACTAGAACATCCTTGCACCCGTATATTGTGTATGGTGAATCCCGTTATGTTCTGTGTATTCCGGTATCGTGTTTTCTAATCGGCAACACTGTAAATATTAAATTGATAAGCATTTAGGATATGAGAAGCGGTTATTACTTTATTAGTCATCGCTCGTATGTGAAGAACATATTCACGTTAGATAACCTGATACAACGGCTCAGATTTTTGTGCCATTAGGTGAGTCAATTGAGACTTGAGAGCCGTTGTCCGCCTTGGCCGCACCTGACGTGTTTCGAATTACTTTTGTTACAAATTTTCCTGTGAATTATATTCACGTGCGTCCTTTACATATCATTTGTAATATTTTTTAGGCCGTTCGGGACCCGGAATGGCGACCACGACTTTGCTGTCGGTTCCGACGAAACGGGCGTCCGAAGTAAACATCGTGAAGCCCTTGAGGCACCTCATATCGACACACTACAATTCGTCGGACAATCCCGAAGACTATACAGAAGCAATCCAGGAACTGAGCAAGTTGCGCAGCCAAGCGCTGTGGAAGGTGTTGGATAAATACGACAACTCTCTTGAACTGATTTACACGTAAACACCACAAACCGAATTATGTTTATAAATTCAGTGTTATTTATTATTATTATTTCAGTTATTATGATCAGCTGACTTGTCTGGAATCAAAAGTACCACCGTCTGAAGTACAGATTCCTTTCAAGTGGAAAGATGCATTTAACAAAATGACATCATTCTTTGCCAATGGAAAAGTCAGTCTGAGTAAGTTTAACGGTGTTTGTATATACTCGACTTAGGTCGGGTACGTATTATATACCCGATCATATAGTGTTATATGCACATGCGTATGGACTTGGGAAAATTGTGTATGGTCGGTTGGGTATGCATTATACTCCCAACCAACATTAAATATATTCATGATTAAATCATAAGTGACAAATAACTAAACATTTTAAATATGTGAAATCACCTGAATATATAGGTACGCGTGCTATTATGCGCATGTCACATACGGAAATACGGAATTGGAAACATTTTGTACAGTTGGATACGCATTAACTTTTTTTTGACAAAAAGTATTGACCAAAGCGTTCGTTTTGAAATAGTGTAGTCATACACGATGTTTGTTTTAAAAAAGTGTTGTATCAGTGTACACTTTTTTGACATCGACCGTAGAGTAGGTGTCATACCTAACTTTCGGCGTTGGCCATTATTATATTTATTATCAGTTAATAGTTAATTTAATTGTAAAATAAATGACAAATTACTACAGCTTTGTTACAACAATTTTTCTGTACTAACTGTGCTTTCATTGCGTGATTTCATATTATAAAATCTTTAGTCATATGTGACTTAGTATTTAATCATGAATATATTTAATGTTGGTCAGGAATATAATGTGTACCCTACCGACCATACACAATTTTTCCAAGTTCATGTGCATGTGCATATGACGTATATATGGTCGGGTATATAATTTATACATATATAGGTATGTATATTATACACACCATAAGTTTAAATTGTAAATAACATGCACATTTTTTATTAAAAATTATTTATTAAATACTTATTTAATGATCGTTTAAAATTTTTAGCACTGAGTTCGTTTGCTTATGAGAGGATATGTGTACTATTCAATATAGCTGCTCAACAGAGTGCAGTAGCAGCTACACAAAATCTAGATACTGACGAAGGATTAAAAATTGCTGCTAAATATCTTCAAGTAAATTAAATGTTACATAATTTGCTTATTTTTAAATTTAAATTAGTGTAGATAGGTCCTACTATACTATTTACTGTCCAGAATTTTTATAACAAATCAAATTTCTACACAGATAATTTTTTATCACCGTCAGAGAAATGCATTTATAATAATAAACTCATAATCTAATAAGAACCTATTTTGCTATATATATATATATATTATATATACTATTGACTATTGTTTTTAACATCGTTATCAGATCATTATTGCTTTATTGGTTATCATACTGATTTGGTTTTATGATATATTTGGCTCATTTAAAAACATTCATTTTCTGATTTCAACCATTTTTTATACTGCATACAATTATCACCAGATAACTTGTCTCAGTGGCATGACAACCACCATCACTAATAAACACTCATGATGGCAATTTTTAACTTCAGTAGAAAAACTAATTTGGGAAACAATTACTGATAAACACTGGTTTTATGCTTTCGCCACCATACCAAGTTATTTGGTAACGAATCTATTCTGCTTCCTTCTTAGGCTCGGTTTTTCAATCATCCACTATTCGCCACATAGCTATCTGTCAAATATATTTATTCGTGTAATTAACTTTTGAATAAAGTAATGTATTTTTCAATGTAAAATTATCTCCCAGATAGCTATTAATTAGAATTAAATTATTCGGTAGATAGTATTACTGTTAGACAGTAGTAATATTGCATTAAGGAACAAGTTATACATATTATTTTGTTATGATTGGTTAATCAAAACATTGATAAAGAACTGTATCAGTTACGTTATATGTGATGTAAGCAGATTTGTATTATAAATATTGTAATATTTGTCATTTTACAATAGGTATCAAAAGTATATAAACAGTTATGAAAATATGAAATTATATATATTTTTTTATTACAAATTATTATAAATTAAAAATATTTTATTAATACGATGTGTTTTATATTATTACAAGTAAATATAGTTTTTAAGAGTGAAATTAAAATTAAAATAAATTATATTATTAGTATTTTTCTACCTATGATTATTATTGTTAATATTTTTTATCACATGTACTACTTGAATGGTATTTTGACGTGCATATTCTTTCCACTGCTATTCACTTGCGTGTTATACATTTTTACATACAAATACATGGTTTGTAGTCGTTAAACATCCAAATAAGAATAATGCGGGTAGCCTTTTTCATTGAAATAATTATCGTTTAAGTACATTTTCAATATTTATAGAGAACTCTTTATAAATTACAAATTTATTAAGACTATAAATTTGAAAATCGGCCTTTTGTTGTTCCAATTTTGTATGTATTACAAGGTAGACGTAGCATGTACCTATGTATACTTTATAAAAACAATCGAATATGTATATATACGACATACATAGTACCTACTCGTATATGTGATGATTATAATTTATGAACTTCTGTTTTTATTTTTATCTCACTCTTATAAAATATAATATATTATATAAAACACATTTAATCAATATTAATAAAATATTTTCAATGTATAATAATAATAATTTTCAATAAAAATACTATTATAAGGTAATTGAATAACAGCATTGATTATAAATACTATAATAATATTAGTATTTATAATCAATGATTACAGTTTATGTACTTTTGACATTGTAAAATGACAAATATTATAGTATTATATTTCATAATTTACATAGCCTATAATATACCTTGAGAAGAATTAGAATGCCCGAATTTTCTACATTGTCTGTAACATATAATATATATATATATAATTACATTATATATTAATCTAGTATTCATAGCATGTCATTCAAATAAACACTGAATGTTAATGCAAAGATTCACAATACATTTATAATTTAATTTACCTATTATATTATAAAATGTACATTTGAATTTAAAATATTTTCATTCTTTATTTTAAATATTTCTTGCTACAATATTGTTTTAAGTTTGAACTCATTTTCTATCTTTGATTATAAATATAATATTAAATAAATAGAAATAAAAGTGGTTGATTA
Organism: Pemphigus obesinymphae; assembly: GCA_025469235.1. Classification (NCBI taxonomy): domain Eukaryota; kingdom Metazoa; phylum Arthropoda; class Insecta; order Hemiptera; family Aphididae; genus Pemphigus; species Pemphigus obesinymphae. The sequence goes on from JAIPRL010007250.1 coordinate 7,681, forward strand.
ATCATTATAATAAATAGCTTTCATTATCTCTTATTAAAAATTTATTTATGATCTAATAAGTAGTGTATCATCTAGAATTATCTATTTAACTTCTCTATAATAACCTCTAACCAGTTTTTCTTTCACCTACTTTTCCCTTATCTTCCATTTATATTTTACTCTTTATCTTTTTAATTATTTAATTTTCTTTTCTTATTCTCTAAATACCCAAACTATCTTTTACATTTCTAATGGTTCATTATAACGATATGTCACAAACTAAAATTATATTGACTGGCGATATCATTATTTGAGGTCAGAGTTTAATACAGGATTTTTGTGGTGGGGGAATTCAGAACCCGAAATGCTACTTATAATTTGCTGTAATCAGTGTCCTGGGAATGATAGAAGTATTTAAAGGACATTCAACACAAAAAAATTACATGGACTCAATCGTTAGATAATTAATTAATATAATTAATGGTAGTAATAAAATTTGTTTACGTCCATTCGTTGAGAAGCCTGAGAGCCTGAGAAAAAAGGTTGCGTGACGTCATAAGATCATACAATGCGGTGGCAGCTTATACTTTTTTTTACATAGGAATCACTGACGTGGTTTAAGATAATCATTTATATCTTCTTCTATATTCAATGAAAATGAATACAAATTTCCATAAGTCTGTATATTTTGCTAAATTTTGGTATAAGTTTTATCGTATAAAAATAAAAATAATGTATAAAAACATTATATTAAATATAGGTATAAAATATTAAAAATACAGCATATGCCCGGAGATATTAAGGAGTTTTATATAAAACGTTTTAGGGAAAATTAAAATGAAACAATCTAAAATTAATCCCGTGCCAGTACCACTTTTTCTTTTTATTTTGTAATTACGATATTTACTTTAAAAAAAAACATGTTTACGCAAAACAAATGAACAATTATTTTGGTTGGTTTTTGTGTACCTACACCTATTATAAAATTTGTAGGTGACAATATTTGGATTAAACTTTAAAATACAATTTTAATATCGTTTTGTTTATTTTGCAAGAACATATTTTATCATTGTAATGTCATTGGTAAATATTAAATGATAACAGGTATGTTGTTCTAAATTAATATTTAGTAAACTTCTATTTTCAAGTTTTCAAAAAGTTCCTGTATCATTTCGTACAATCGTTTTTGTAAATACATATAATGTATGTATGTATATATCAGGGGTGGCCAAACTTTTTTGGCTGCAATCTACTAATAATATACATCACCTTTGAGGATCGACTTCCATAAAAAAGTTTTTTTTTATTATTAAGTATCTATAATTATTAAGAAACAAACTTGCATAAAGTGTATATTAACATACATAATGTTTTATATATTAATTACTTAAGTCTAATTTACATATTATTTTGTTGATCTGGGCATTGTTGAAGTGTGACATTGTATTTCGTTGACCAATTGATCGTAATCTGGCGAATAGTTACTGACTGCTAATCGAGGGCTCTGCTCCAAATGGTCATCAGAGAGTGTAGTTCGGTATTCATTTTTTATCATTTTCATGTGAGAAAATGCTGTTTCGCACAAATAAATTTCTGATTTATTTTGAAGTTCTCAAATAAAGCATCTGCACCTTCTAAAAAAGCTTCTTTTACTATTTCACCGGTTTGAAATGATTTTTTATTCTTAACTAATACGTGACTAATTCGAAATGAAGCAATTGTTGCTACTTTGGATTTTAAAACTGATTTAGTAAAAATCAGTTGTTTATCAATTTCAAGTTTCAATTTTTCTAATTGTTTTTTACGTACTTCATTTTTAGGAGGAAAATCTATATCAAATTTTGAATGGGTAGTTTTAAAATGTCTTTCTAGATTGCCTTTTTTTTGTTGTGGATATTGTTGTTCGACATATCAAACATATGCACTTGTCTTTCTGCATTGTAAAAAAAAAAAATCTATTTCCCATTCTTTATCAAAATGATACGTTTTTTGTTTCTTGTGTGCACTCATACTTTTAAATTTTAAACAACTTAAATATATTTTTATAAATTTAATACAACAGAAATTGAATTGACACAGTGAAATTACAGTACTGAAGTAGAAATAATTGCGTGAACGATAAACATTTGATATACGAAACCAGAATAAAAGATAAAAATTATACAGATAAAATTTATCGATAATGTTGTTAACTACCACCATGATTAATTTTCGTGTACGTAGCCTAAAAATAAATTCTAACACGATCAACTTTGAAATCGTTTGCGATCAACCGGTCGATCACAAGCGACCTTTTGGCCGCCCCTGGTATATCTGTACATATAAAAACACCAAATTTCTATTACTGCTAAATATACCAACGAATACGCAATAAGCAGCTATTATGAATAGTAATGGCTGTTGTGCACAACCCTGTGGTGCTGTGTATCTTATAACATTAATATTTTATATATTTTATATTTATTTTTATATGATAAAACGTGCACCAAAATTTAGTAAAACACACGGACTTATAAAAATCTAATTAATTTTTAATTTCATTGAATATAACAAAAAGTATAAATAAATAACTTGAAACAGAGTCAATGATTCCTGTGTAAAAGCATAGGCTGTCGCTGTCGTGTATGATCTTATGACGTTATGAGTGATTTTTAAAACGCTGTAACTCAAAAATTAATTGTTGTAGACTTTTTTTTTTTTTGTACACATTTGTATTAATAACAATACGTAATAAAATATATTAACTTTTTGTGTTGTATGGTCCTTTAACCCAAAATGATTGAATTAAAATAAAATAGAAAAATTATACTAAGAACATTCAACTTTGCAAAAGCATTGGTGCAAATGAACTTCCTTAAATTGTGTATCTAGTACAGACTAGCACGGCCTGGCCTGAATATAATATTTCAAAATTTGCCTGATTTTAAATGGACACTTTTCGTTTTAAAAAAGCCCGGCCTAAGTGTTTATAATAAAAGTTCGGTTTGAGTATTTATCATAAAGCCCAGCCCAGCCTGAATAAAAAAACTTGAAAATTCCCTAAATGTTTTATTTTAAAAAATCCTGGTTTAGATCAGGTATTTATCATAAAGATCAAACCAGTTAATTCCAATTTTGAGTTACATTTTAAAATGTACTTATATTAATGTCAATTTAAGGGGGAATATTCGATTGAATTATTAAAGATTCTGTACAAACACATTACCAGTATTAGTGAATATTGTTTCTAATTGTGACAAGACTAACTTACTACAGAGCTGTAATAATATATCCATAATATATTGTACGATAATAAATGTATTGACCATTTATTAATAAATAATTAAAACTAAAAATCTTCGACCAAAGGTATGTTTTAAAAATGCATTGAATGTGTCCACTTTATTCAGGTCTCCGTCTGGTTTTGATGAAATACATGTATATTAGGGTGACCATATTTGTAAAAAAAAAAGCGGGACGCACCTTTTTTTTTTAGTTGCTCAAATTATATTATTTGTGTTGAACTAAATCTAAAATTAACTATAACTATAACAAATAATGCTTCTAACATTTTAATTTTTATTAGAATAAATAACTGATTATTAAAATAAAATAAATTATTTTTACAATACAAGATAAATAAAATATAAATATAATTTTAATTTTTTTAA
>JAIPRL010007250.1:11409-24197 GCA_025469235.1 Pemphigus obesinymphae
ATTTAATATAAATAAAATTATTAAAAATTAAAGAAATGAAATTACGAACGGGTCCACAAATATTACGTAAATATTAACGAACGGCGGACACTTATCAAACGTCTGCATACTCGGTATTCGCACCTCATGGTCGATTATGCCCGTATTGTCGGCCGTCGTCGTCATGTTACCTATTATACTTAATATAAAATTCATATTTAATATTATTGTTCCAATTTCTAGATAATCTTGTTATTATATTATTACGATGAACGAAAAGAGGAATATTATTTTGATTAAATTTATCATTACTAAAAAAAAATAATAATTTCATGATTCTTTTATAAAAATGTAGCCATTATATAAAATATTGTTTTTTTTAACCAAAAATGGAATAAATACAGGACCAACTCGGAAAAACGGGACAAAAAGTGTCCCGCTTAAAGTTTGTTGGGACAACGGGACGCAATGCTCAAAAACGGGACAATCCCGCAAAAAACGGGACGTATGGTCACCCTAATAATAATAATAATATTTATAATTTATATATCCTATAAATGTACTTGTTGTACTTATACTTATAAATACAACTTATTTTGGCAGTAAAAAATTCAAAAGAATACAATTTGATTTAGTTTTAAGTGATGGCGATGTAATGTAAATATATTTTATTTAGCTAAGTGCTGGTATATTCAATACTTTAAAAACTACAGTGATGAGTGTAATTCAACAAGATCCAACTCCAGATTTAAATCCAGATATGTTAGCGATGTTATCAACTCTTATGCTGGCCCAAGCTCAAGAAGTGTTTGTTGTTAAGGCACATATAGGTAAGATTTTTTTATTAAGCCTTTGCATGTTATAATTTATTATTGGTCGATACCCAATTCATATTTTGATTGTATGAATGTTTTCACATACATTATTATAGTATGGATATTATAGGTACTCTTCAGTTTATGTATACCCATTCAACTGACGAAAACCAGCCATGTTCACACATTTTATTTTATTTTTAATTTACTTATAAAATATAAATGTAACTTTTTTAATATTCATAAATATTAATTTGGTATTTATATTTATATAGTACTTTAGTGGCTCAGTATTTGTACGTACAAATTGGGTATACTTAAATTGAATAGAGTATACTAGTGATTTAAAACTGTGCGGCTTAACAAGAGAAAAGCGGAGTTCTTTTTTTTCACAATTACATACTGAAGAAGAAAAGTTAATCAATATTTCCATCTATTGATAATCAATCTAGAATGAGAAATAAATCGAGAAGCTGAGACAAAGTAGAGTCCATCAGTTTAGTAAAAATGGAGCCAGGATAGAACCAGTTTACCGATCCCCAAGACTATCAAGAGTTTGATTAAGTAGACGATAGTTTACTCTTGTCAAACATTAATGGTTGTGCAGATTATATCAATTTGACTTTGTTGTCTAAAAAATCTAATATAGGTAAAGAAGGAAAGAATAAGGTTATAAGTTATTATTCTACGGCTTGAATGAAAGTCATGTTGATTAGAGAAGGACGGATGGAATTGATGACAATGGTTTCAAGTAATATGGAAAATTAGAAGAAAAGTTAGTTATGGGCTGATAATTAGAGACGATGATGGATTTCTAGTTTTAAATGTAGGTCTTTAGAACTAAGCTTGAGAAAAGAGAAAGGAATATACCCGAATCGAGGGACTTTTTACATAAAACAGATGAGCCAAGTAACTACATATTTTAAGTTATATAGTAAGTAGTGACCTTGAATGCTGTCTGGACTGACAGATTTATTATTACAATGAGAGGACAAAAAATGATGGCTAATGTCTTTGAAAACTATTTATATATAATTGAAAATTTGCCACTGGAAGGCAAGGAATAGGTAGGTGGGAGTTAAGAAGGAAAAGATAATAGATTAGAGAGAGGGGAGTGGATAGAAGAAAATGTAGTCACATCACTTGGGGAAGTGAAAGAAATACCATTAAATTCAACACTACTAAGGAACTAGTAGAACGGGTTATACGCTCAAAGACTTAGTAAGAGCTATGGTCATTTTTTTTTAATCAGGCTATTTTTGTTTTTTGTTCATCAGTTTGATTGTATAATCAGCATTTTACTTTACTAATATTGTTTTTTTTTCAATAGTTATAATGTATTTTTCTAGATAAAATGAAAGATCAGTCAATTGCTAAGTTATGTGCACAATGTGAAGAATATTATGGAGAAACAGTGAAATTGATGGAAAGAGATCCAGTTATGTTGTCATTGGATAAGGAATGGATACAACATGTAAGTATTATTTGACTACGAAAACATTTTTACAATGCATTCTTAATATTGAATAATTTAAAATTAATAGGTGTATGGAAAACATGCAATATTTAATGGCTTGGCTCAATATTATCAAGCCATGGTTTGTAAGAGTAATAAAGCTGTTGGTGAAGAAATAGCTAGACTTCATGTATGTACACTAAATTAATTTTAGAATAGTGTAATTATTATAATAGGTATTAATTATTATGAATTATGATTTTATTTAGGTAGCAACATCGTATCTTAGAATGGGTCAAGATCGATGTATTCGTCCAGTTTATACTGAATTGATGAATAAAGCTTTGTTAGAGTCCGCTGAAGCAAAGAAAGACAATGACTTTATTTATCATGAAAGAATCCCTGATGTAAAAAATTTAGAACCAATATCCAAAGCTATACTTGCTAAGCCTACTCCTATACCTACAAAGTTCTCTTCTAAATTTAAAGGTATTTTTTAAATTTAAATTTTCATTTTTTGTTTTATATTTTATTAATAATATTTTTTTTTAGATCTATTTGAAGATTTGGTGCCAATATCAGTTCAACAAGCACTTAGTGCATACGATGTTCGTAAAACAGAACTTGTCAATTCAGAAATCGGAAAATTGAGGGAAGCAACACAAATGTTGAATGGGTACATTGATTATATAGTTATATTTAAATGATAATTGTATTTTAACTTATGGTATTGTATGATGTATCATCTTTTCATAGATGTTTAGCATCATTGAATTTACCAGCAGCACTTGAGGATGTTAAAGGTGTAGGAATACCACAATCTCTTATAGAAAAATCAAATAGTTTACGGATGAATGGCGGAGTTGAAAAATTAGAGATTATGATTAAAGAATTACCAGAACTATTAAAACGAAATGAAGAGATAATCAATGAGGTAATTTTTAGTATATATTTTTAAAACAATGTTTTATAATATGTATATTCTAGTCAGAGCGGATGTTAAATGAAGAACAAACGTCTGATGAACAGCTCCAAGGACAGTTCAAAGAAAAATGGAACCGTACTAAGTCTAGCACACTTACCCAAGTGTTCAGAGTTAACATATCCAAATATCGAGAGATAATAAAAAATGCAACATCGGCAGATAAAGTAAATACAAATATAATCATTAATATTTCAAGATTTTTATTTGAATTATCATTTTCTTTAGATGATACGAGAAAAATTTGAAACTCATAAACGAGCAATTTATTTGTTATCTGAAGGCCAGGATGCTATAAAAAATCTATTACCAGCTGGATCAAATTCTGGGGTCAATTTTGCAAACTCTACTGCTGCTGATAAATTAAAACATTTAATGGAAGAAGTAAAGTTAAATTATTCATTATTTATTCATTTTTTGAATATTTGTATTCAAAAAGATAATTATTTAGGTAGAAGTATTAAAAACTGAAAGAGATGTTATTGAAACTGAATTGAAATGTGCTACGACTGACATGAAATCAAAGTTCTTGAATGCATTGTCTGAAGAAGGATCTATTCATGAAGCAAATTTGTCAACAGAGAGCTTAGATCAATCTTATGGACATTTGCAAGCCCAAGTTCGTGATAGTCTTGCTAGACAAGAAACACTTTTATCTAATACACAGGTATGTTTAAAATTTCTCATTTAAAACATTTAGGCTATTTCCCGCTTCCCCGATGTTTCTTTATGTGATGATACCTCTTCTCTATTCTGTACTCTTAAGAGTTTTAAATCTATCTTCTAATCTATTTATATTTTTTAATCTAGGCCTTCTCCTAGATCACGTTATGGACTTTTAAAATAAAATAAAAGTAATGTTTTCATTGAAAATAAAGCTGGTCTTTTTTACTGCTTCAATTAGAATTTTGATTGTTCTCTTGTCTTTCCTCTGTCTCTGCTATCACAATTATGTTGGCTGTATATGCAGATAATACTATCTGTGTTTTTTGTCTTGCATTTAAACCTATTGACTTGCTTTGCAGTACTTCCTTTACGTATAATAGTCAGGGATTGGAAAAGAACCGGTTCCGAACCCTAAAAACCCTTAAAATATTAGGAACCAGAACCAAACGGAACCGTTATTAAATATTTTAAAAGAACCAAAACCGGAACCCGAACCCTTTTTTTGAAATGAGAAATACCGAGGTTTTTTATGGTTCTAAGATTTTTATATTTTGATAAAAATGATCAAATGTATAAAATAATCTTAGAGGATGTCATACTTACATTTGCTGTCTTTGTCTTTTACATTTCATCATTTTTTTTTTTTTTTATTCTCTTTACATTATTATTATTATTATTCCTGCTTTTTTTTTTGTAATATTGTATTACAAAATATTATAAATTGTATTTTATTATTATAATAAATTGTAAAACTTAAAATACAATTTCAACAGTATTATCAAAAGTAAGCATTTTAAATAATTTTTTGGAACCGATAAAAATACCGGTATTAACCGAACCCCGAACCTTTAAAAAAAAACCGAGAACCGAAACCGGAACCGGAACCAGAACCGAAAAAACCAAAAGGTATCAGTCCCTGATAATAGTAAACAAGGCTAGGAACAATGTATCTCCCTGTCTTAAGCCTATAGTCACTAAACTCTTCTGATATCACCGAGTTGATATTAAATTTTATATTCAAGCCCTCACCATCCAAATGAGTATTAAATGATGCGCTACACACCCATTTTATAGGTATTTAAATATGTTCATGCTCTATAACCATAAATTTTCTATTAATAATTACAGAGTCAAAATATATACAAAATATGAAAGATTTGATAGTGTGTAGCATGAAGTTTTTATAGTTAAAATTTTTATTAATGTTTTTTTTTTTTTTAATTAGGTAATTTATGATTTTCAATCACAGATTTTAGGCTTTTAAATAAATATATTGAAAGAAAACTATGCTTGAGCATAATAAATATTCTTATTTTTCATATTTTGTATATATTTTGGCTTTGAGATTATAAAAAGAGATGTATTTATAGTGTGTGAACGTAAATTTTAACAAATATCGTGATAACACAACAATAAAAAATGGTACTGGCACATAGCTATTTTTAAATTGTTGGATTTTAATTTTTTTTATAAAAATTGCCTATATAACCCCTTACAAATCAGGCGTATAGCATCCTCTTAAACTGTTATTTCTAATTAGATTATCACAATCCTTGTTTAAAATCTGTGATTAACAAGTACACATCTTTATAAAATTCATGACCCTTCTTGAAATTTGTTTGATTACTTGTACTTGGTCAGTCGTAGATTTCTCAGCTGTAAATCCCGCTTGATTATCTCTTTAGAATACGGTTTTAGTCTATTTAAAATTATATTAGAGAGAACTTTATAGAAAATGTTTAGTAAATTCCATTATAGTTATATCTCCATTTTTGTAAATCAAACATAGCACTTACTTGCCATGGCTTTTGTATTTTTATCTTTACTTCATATTATATTTATTTGCAGTTTTAAATCCATCATTTAAGACTTGAGGGTTACCTACTTTTTTTAGTTCATATATTATAGAATTTTCCCCGGGTGCTATTGCTATTTATTCCTCCCTTTTTTTCTATTTAACAGCTATTTTAACTTCCTTCAATGAAAGCTCATCTAAGTGTTCTACTATAATGTTATTATTTTTTTCTGTTTCTATGTAAGTTGGTATATTCACCATTTTCTCAAAGATATTTTTGAATTTTCTTACTACTAAGTCCTTATCGGTTATTAATGACTCCTAGTTATTTTTCATTATAGTTAATCTTGGTTAAAGATATTTTTACCTTATTTGACTTTTTTGACTGAAAGACTAATTTTGCATTACTTTTGTAACTATTCTCAATATTTTCTATTCTGGATATCTCCCATACTATTTAGTTTTTTCTGATTATCTGTTTTGCTTCTTTTTATTTTAAGACTTTTAAGTCTCATTTAATGGTTTCGCATAGTTAATATTTTTGTTCTTACTCTATCTTTTTCTATCATGACAGTTCTGCACTTTTCATTAAACTACTCGATTTCTATCAGTTTTTCTACAAATCTTAGAACTTTGCTATTTCCTTGACTACTTTTTCTGGTTTTCCCCTCTCCTCATCAATACTGCTTGTCTTTTCCACATTCGTGTATCTCAGTTAATATGTTCAACGTCGGCAGTATTTTGGCGAAACACACCATTAGCTAAGTATTCTAAAACACTTTAAAATAACATATAAAATTTTTCACTGGCATTGAACCCATTTTTTTATATTGCTCTGTCATCTGATAAATGAAAAAAATAATTTTTTTGTATAGAATCCATTAGACCAATAAATTTTAATTTCCTAAGTATAAGACATCATTAACTTTGTTTGGAATAACTGAGCAATAAGTATATTTTTATTTAATATTGGTATAATATACCTAATAAAATACCTACTGTATAATTAAAATTACAAAATAAAATAAAATAATATTTCCTCGACATTTAAAAAATATAATTCTTGATTCTATGAAAAATGTTTTTAAAAAAGAATCAGAATTAAAAATGTTTTTGTTATAAATTATATTTTTAGCTTATTAAAAAAAAAAAAAAAAAAATCCTAGTTCAAAAAAAAAGGATATGGTTATAATATCAGGTTTACACTAAGCCGATAAAACAACAACAATAGGGAAAAAAAAATGTAAACAATTGGATGACATTATCTAAACTAGCATTATCATGTTTGCTCGAGAGCCAGTAAACATCAAAGGGTTTCTATTTTGTTTTTGTTTTCGGCAACTTTTGTCTATTTAGTGTAAACAGCAACAAATTGTATTATAATATATATATAATCACAATGTTTTGTTTCCATTTTGCTCTTTTGGTATAAACAAAAAGTTTCTAATTTGTTGCTGTTTTGTTATCAAATTCAAAAATGTATGTAGTTGCTGTTTTGTTGGCTTTATGTAAACTCAGTATAAAGTTAGAATGGTGATGCAGGGTGATTAAGTGGATTCAGGGTAAATTTAAAGTCTAGTTTTCAAATGTTCTTAATAGTCGCCCTATATTATGCCGAAGAATACTCTAAAAAGAAATATACTCAGAATCTTTTTTAGAATGCAATAATTTATCTTTGCCATCAAATTTAAAATAATAACACATTTTAGAAATAAATTAAATATAATTTAAGATACAATTGTTAGATGTACCTATATATAACTATTAATTTATATATAATATTTAGGGTCAAAGGTTAGTGACGATCCGTTATCTTAGTCGGCATAAAGTTAATGAGCAATATAATAATTTAATATTAAATAACCTCTTTTTCTCATCAAGTCGGAAAATTAAAATTTAATCGTATACTCAGTTGACAAATTAAAATTCACTAGGAGTTACAACTCGTAAAAGGTTATTTATTTTGATGGTCTTTATTTTTACTTGGACTCCCCCCCTCCATTTATGAATATTTCGTAGCGCTGGCCCTGATAATTTAATTTAATTTAATTATTTTTCTAGGTTGTGAATGCTGACTTTTGTAGAGAAAAGAGTGGTGGTGGCCAGAGAGAAGCTCTCTTCAAAGATTTAGCTGCTGGTTATGATGTTTTTAATGATTTACAAAATAATTTAATGGAAGGAACAAAGTTTTATAATGACTTGACTGAGGTAATTATAAAAAATATATTATTGTTTACACTAACTTTATCCAAAATTAAATTATTTTAATTTTAAAATAATTTGTATTTGTCATAAGCAAATAAATATTAATTACTTACTTATTGTATTTTAGATTTTAATTACGGCACAAAACAAAATATCTGATTTTTGTTTTGCTCGAAAAGCAGAAAAAGAAGAGTTACTTAAATCTTTAACAGCAGATTTAAGTAGAGAAAAACCAGTATCTGTACCCGGTGCACCTGCGACAAATCAATCTCGTAAATATATTTTTTTACATTTTAACCATATTTCTTTTATATGTTTTTGTTGTTTTATAGGTGAAATTAACGTAGCTCCAGTTGCAAGTTCAACAATGAATGCTCAGCTTCCTTATCCAATGCAACCACAGGGTATGCCCTTACCATATACACTTCCAAGGACTGGACCATATTCTACTTACATGTGTCCACCAGCCCCTATGCCAACTACGTACAATCCTTATGCAACACTTCATCATTATCAGCCGCAAGGTAAAACGTGTAATTATTAATTTACTATAATAAATACTTGAATAATATACAGTATTAATTAATTATTTTTTAATTGGACTCATTTAAAATTATACATTAAATTTGAAGTTTATTTGTTATGACTTTCTCACTTTTATCATATTTCCATTGAGTTCTTCAAAATTAGAAGGGGCTTTTACGTCATATTTGACATATAGTTTTTAAGTGCTTACTGAAACTTACTGGCTACAAATGCCATTTATCGGACCTACAAAAGTGAAATAGTAAATAATTTGACAGAGAAAAAACTGCCACCACTCATAAGGGCAGGGATGTGATAAAACAGCAGGTCACATACTTGATTGCTTTTAGAAGATACCTAGGATAAATGTATAAAAATCATGATAATGTATACTTCTAGATAAATTAAATTCTGTTTTATTATGCTGTATTGGATCTGAAGTTTCATAGATACATTGAAGTGGAAAATGTAAAATATGTGTTTCACAGAAGCAATCCTTTTAACCAATAATTGTTATATTACTATTTAATTTTCAGGATATCAATATCCAGCTCAAAGCCAACCTCAATATCCTCCTCAATATCCACCGCAATATCCACCACAAAATCAACAACAGCCACCATGGTAAATGTATTATAATTTATACATTATTGTTATTGAACATAAATTAATTATCACAACTGTGATTTTTTTTTTTAACATAGCCTTATTTTTATCATTTCTGTTTTTAAATATTTTTCATGTGAAGTATCAACAAAATTATTGATAGATTATTTTTAGTTAATCAACTTTCATGTTTTTTAACTTCTATTATTGAAAAAATTATTTTATATCCTAATTATTTATTTACATTATTTTGTTTACCTGTTTCATATACAATTAGAATATTTATTCATTTTTATGTTTAATCATAGTTCTTAATTACATATATTGATTAAATTTATTATTTGAAAACTATATTATTTAGACAATGAACAAATATTCAAAAATCACTGTTTATAAAATCAATTATAATATTATAATTATTTATAAAATGTGTGCTTAAATGTATTTTTGTATTTTATATATGGATTGAATTAATGTGATTATAGAAATTTGTAAATAGTAATTGTACTAATATCCTCATGGCAAATTATGTTGTACATTGAATATTTTACATATATATGTTTATGGTGAAAATGTTATGCCTCTAGCCTCTGCATAAAGAATTTGATCACAATCGTGATTTTCGATTTTTATGCTAATTTTTTGATAGTTTATTTCTGCGTGTTTATCTCAAAAATTTTTAAAAAAAATCGAAAAATGACCTCTTTTAAAGTACCAATTAGATGCAATTTGCTACCAGAAAATAATTTACATGTAATGATGGGAGCACTTCTTATAGATTTTTTGAGTACAGACATAAAAACAAAATTTTATTGCTGTTGTTTTTTTATGGTTTTATAAGAATATTTTATTGAAAATATTACTTTTGCATTTTGCAAATTACGAGAATTTTACCATAATCGTGTTTTCCGATTCTTATGCTAAATTTTTTAAAAGTTTTCTCTTATATGTTTATCAAAAATTTTTTTTAAAAAAAATCGAAAAATGACTTATTTAAAATTCCAATTAGTTGAAATTTGCTACTGGAAATCGCGACGGCTGTGCCTTTGGGTGCGTGTAATGGCTCCTCGTATATTTTTGATACGGGTTACTAACACTAATAATCACACACACCGACACCTCACACAGTCAAACAAACGCAAAATCGTACAAAGAAAGTATAATAAATTGCCTAAATAATACTCCTTAGAATAGAATTGTGTGGCGTTTCATTCCATGGTAATTTTCCATAATTTACAATTAAATATTAACTATTTGTTTAACTTTTTTCCATTTGGACTCTTTTGAATTTTGACACCTGCGTAATTTTAATCAGTTGCATATAGGAGATATAGATGAGGTTTTTATTGTCCTACCACAAAAACCCATCACATTGATGATTTCTTTTCATCATCGTCGTATATTTAAAATATTATATCTCATAGTACTGTAAATTGTAATGTTGATATTGGCTTTGGACTATCATTCGGTATACCTACCTACTTCTATACCACACAGCCCGGACAGCCGCAGGCCGTGTCAACTAGTGATAAAAATATAATAATCTTTAAATAAATATTTCGATTTTATGATGTCAAATGTTGAACTTTTTATAGATAGTTCTCAAGAATCGTGGTTTTTTTCGTTCAGATACCTAAAATAAAAATTAATAATTTAATTTGCATGTTAAAAAATATTAAAATGACTATGTACGTGTAATTTTGTCCTATAAAAACAGAATCTAGGACAAAATCCTCCTTGAGACAAATGAAATAAAAATGATTGAAAACAGTGGTAAAGCATGAATATAAAATACGAGTATATAATTTTAACTCATTTACCCCCCCCCCTCCCCCCGTATTATAATTTATTTTGTTAGTTACCTTAGCTGGTATCGTAACTACCTACGTATTATTGTCCAAAGCTTGAAAGAGTGTGGGTGTGGTATAATTGTATAAAATGGGTTTTAACGAAGAAAAATGTAACACGTCGTAGTTATATGTGGTTATACTAATATACGAATAGTACTTGTATAAAATATAAATTACATAGAATGCCAGACAAATATTATAATAAATATTATGGTTTATTATATAATAACGCGACGAGCGTATAAATATATTATACGCTCGTCGCTAGGGTCAATAAAAATGGAATTGATATAGGTATAAGACCATATTCAAAACGTACCTATTAAACTATTCTTAAATAATTAAATTTCCATTTTTTTTAAAGTACCTTAAAATTGTCTAAACAGAATTCCTTAAGGATCGAATTTTCGACGTCCTCTTAAATGTAGTAGGTATTAGTTAATTTTAGGTACCTATTTACATTATTATGGTTTTAGGTTAGAGTTACAATATTTTATTTTGAAAAAACCGTACAAAAAATAAATTATACTATAGTTTTAAGTAAAAGTTTCACCATCCAAATACTTAAAAAAAATTTCTTGACTTACTCTATATAAAATGTTAATATTATATGTCAAAAACTTTTCTACCTAAAGACTTGATATTTACCAGACACGTGAACCCATTTTCTGATCAAATATTTGATCAGGAAAGTTCTTTAAAGAGTTATTTTTTTGATTTTTTGTTCTTTTTTATCTTTTTTTAAAAAAGCGAATTTCAAAAATTTGATATAGTCGTTAAAACATAATTTGATTATTATTCTGTTATTATTACTAACTACTGTAAATATGTCAAATGTCATCCGTAACTTCAAATTGTCCATTCTATAGTACCCTCAATATTCATGAATGAGAACACGTGTCTGTCCTATTGCTGTAATTGAATTAGGCTAAGTAAAAGAAAATTCAACGTCTATCTATATTGCTTTTATATTAAGTTCATTAAAATGTATATAAGTTAATAATTGATAACCAATGCTTTTCGAGAATAACGTTTTTGCATTTGACATTTTGTTCTTTAAAACGACTTTTTCGGGCCACCGGGACGCAATGCTCAAAACCGGTAGTGTTCCGGCTAAACCGGGACATATGGCAACCCTATTTTAGGTGAGCTATATATAAGCCGGGTAGTGTCACTCACTTGTTATACGCTTATTTGCATATTTTAATACCCTTTTAAGACGACACATTGAAAAATTGAAAAACGGAATCATTTTTTTCACCTATATCTAAGAATGATTATGAAAAAAAAAAAAAAATGTTTTTCTTCCTTCCTTCATCCTTTTTTTATTCTGGGACTCAAGAGTAATTAAGTAATTAAGGACTTTTTATTCAAAATTTAATGAAAATTAAACAAACAAAATTTTAAAGAAATTATTATAAAATTATATTATGTATTCATTTAAATTTCATGATATTCGTTGAAACAGCTTTTTTTTCATTCACACATAAATGTACTCTACAGTGAGAGCACTGGGAATATGGAGGGGATTCAATTTGTCGGGAACTGCATATTTAAGGATTTTTCGTTATCAGTATAACGCCTGACGGGACTTCAAAGTCCCGACCAGTAAAAAGTGTTTAATATGTAACCAGATATTACTAGGGCGTTAAAAAAGCCAAAAAATTATTATTTACTCTGCATTAAGAGGCCGCAACACCAACGAAAAATCGACCTAAAAGCGTGACAAAACTCGGGGACTTTGGAAAGTCGGATTTAAATTCTGAAAACTGTTTTGAATTCATCAATTCAATGTTTGTCTTCTAGGGATCGATGGAGGCGTTTATTTTAATTTTATTTTTTAGTCGTGTTATTTAATCATTAAAATTCAAAATTTTTAAACATTGATTATATTTTAATCTGTAATAAT